>QANX01005935.1:0-54383 GCA_003254975.1 Ochetophila trinervis
TTACTCCTATTTTTTTTTTCTAACTTTTTTTTTCATCTAAAAAGGTGTTTCATCTTAAATTGCTAAAAAATTTGTTTCATCGTATATAATTTTTCATTATGAATATTTTTTCTATCCTACATATTATTCATCAAAAAAATTTGTTTATCCTATAACATTTTTAGATGGAAAAAATTAGGATAAAAAAAGAAAACAAACTTTAGATGAAAAAAAAAATCTAGATGAAAAAATGTAAAAGGAAAATAAATTCCTCATGGTACCATTTCGAAGAACAAGATGATTAAAAAGTTTTAAGAGAGACGATAACGGTCACTATACTGCCTACCATTTTTGTACTTTATTTAGAAACAACAAACGCCTTGATAGGAAGCATAATTTGTCACATTATTCAGTTATACAAGAGTTTTAAGCCTCTCAGAGCAAATTTTAACAATTGCAGTTTATTACCCTTTCAATGATTATGGAACTCTGGCCTTCGAAACCATGGACATCAAGCTTCTTGGTTCGATTCCAACAACACTTTCTCTGTAGCTATACCTATGTCAAAATTTGAGGAGTACCTGCAGTTTTAACTCCCTAAAACAATGTTTACAAAATCCAAAGTTTATTTTGTAATACAACATCAACTTTAAAGTCTATTTTGTTATGCAATCCTTGCCCCTGGGTCGAGCATGCATCGATTTGCTTTGAGAAACATTACGCGGTTAATATGACCAAACTTGTATTCCAAATCAAGAAAACAGCTCAACATTGCCATACTTTATTCAGACACCCTGAGCAACATTGCCATACTTGATCCGGACACCCAGAGCTACACATACTCCAATAAATTCGAGATCCTGTGCTTGCTCAATGGCCATAAAAGGACAGGTTCTTCTGGTTCAACATTCAATGATTGACTGGTCTACACTGCTGCTGTCCTTCCCAAAGGTTGGATTCAAGTTCTTCTACACTACTACCAAAATTTGCATCCCTCATCATCACCAAATGTCTCAATTTATTGCTTGTAAGGAGGCCAGAATGGATAACAAGACAGACGATTCTGTGAGATTTTTTCTGGACCACTCCCTCGTATACCGGTTTAACAAATCGTTCAAATGCCTAGCCTCCAGAGCAAAAGGCTATAGCAACTCTCCAACATATTAGCACGCCTGACAAAGTTACCTGTGCCTATATAAGTGTCCATGCCCATAAAATCCTACTGTATTTGCAGTTTCTATCACCAGTACGATGCAGAAGCCTTCATAACTTTGGCATTTGCTGCCGTAAACTTCAGGAATAACATGCATGCAGATACCTATGAAAGCGAATCTAGAAATACTAAAGAGTACAACAATGAAACAACTTTTAGCACATTCCCCAATTGAATCCTAATGGAATTCAGAAATTTAGTTTCGTAGAAAGATGGTCTTTAATACTGCAGGCAAGCTCAAGTGTAACACTCATTGGTAAACAACATTTTCTAAAGTGCAGTTTTCCGAGGACAGCTTATAAAGACATTCTGCCTTTTAGATCACGTCCCATGTATTCTATTCAAAAGTTTGTCCACTTTTATTAACAAAAGAAAAATACTTTCGTTGGCATTGTGCTTGTTCTAGCTTTTCTAATTTGCAAACTCCCACCCACCACAAACAAACATAAAGCAATTGATTCCATCATTCTAGATGCCACCATATCATGACAATCATGTCTAGGCCATTATTTTATTTCTTAGCTCCTCTCTATAATTTATGTTCAACATCACACACAACTGTCATAACTCACAATAATGACACCCCTAAAAGAGGACTTCCAAATGAAGGCTCCCATATTTAAAGCAAAATTCCAAAAGAGACAACCATGCCACAGTCACCTAGTACTATTCTACGGAGGCATACTGAATGTAAGTCATTCTAGCTATAGGCTGAACGTTCAAAGTTCCAACCATAAAATTCCTATTATTCACCAAAAAAATAAAAATCCTATAAATTTCACAGGCAACATAGAAAACATATTATTTCATAACAAAAACAGGGAAATACATCAACCCTCTAAGAAAATACAATACATTAAACCAAAAAAAAAAAACATATGGAATGGAACAAACTCATAAAGCAAAAAGTGCAAACCTGAATTAACGTGAAATATAAACATGATACTTTAGTTTTTTTAAAATGATCTGGGTATGCAGAATCATAGACATGGGCAGTACAGTTAGTACAACATTGAATCTTATTTCTTCATGCCAGAAAACACATCTTTTCATGGCCAGAAAAAAAAAAAAAAAAAAAAACCTTTTCTTTTCCAATTTAGTTCCCAGTTCCATGAAAAGAATAGACACCAAGAAAGTGACAACTTCCTAATGTAGAAATTTCTGCAGCAAGCAATAAGATCATTCTAGAAGCAATTTCTCGACTTGAATAGCAACATTCACCCAAAAAATGCACCAAGATGACAGTTCCACCATCCCCACGGGCCAAAATGAAGCCTTATACCCCTGCCAAAATGAATAAAAACCAACCTAATGAGGTAACATTCACTTCAAATACTCCTAGAACTAATTTGCTCCTAGGCTTCATACCTATCATAAATAATTTATAGTACCTCCACTCAATCAGTCCCGGTAAATTTAGTTACATACACATACATATGTACATATATACATATGTACATACAAGCATACAATACACAGCATGTACAACAATGTACAGTTATCTTCTATTCTTCCATATTTTGCATACATTATAATTTTTTCAGATTGATATTGCAAAACAATCATGAAATTAAGGATTTTTAACTAGTCAAAGCATTGGATTTTATATGTAAAACTAAACTTCTAGTTGAGTCATCACTTTTTCAGCTGCAAGTTCATGAAAACTTCGAAAAACTCAAAAACACTCCAAAATGTAAGCTGACCCAGAAAACCAAAATTCCAAAAAAATAAAATAAAATAAAGAAGCGGTAGGCTTGAAAGTATAAGGCTGTGGAAACAACAGCGGACCTCTTCTCGATTCTCTATCATCCAAAAGTCTCTGTACCCTTCTGTTCCTGCAGTACTGCCTATCAAAGTGGTTCACCTACCATCCGAATCAAATTCCCCCCAAAATCCCATAAAACAGAAAAATGTCAAAGACCGCATCTTTATGACTCAAAAAATCAAAACCCACATCAGAATTTGAGGGGAAAAAAAACTTACCCACGAAGCTCGGCATAGTTTTACAAACTCAGCCCTCGAAGCTTTGCAATCTGAGGGGTACAAGAGCCCCACAGATGCAATTTCAGTAGGCTTCTTGTCCGTTTCCTTCTCTACACACGCATAGAACGCATCGCGAGCCTAGTGGGGGAAAAAAAAAAAAAAAAAAAAACATATACACACATACCGACTTGCAGATTATATTCCATGTTTTTATTCACCCAAAGTAGGTATAAAAATAAAACAATACAAAAATAAATAATAAAAGAAAAAAAAAACCCAGAAAATTAGCAAAGGTGGAGAGGAAGAGGACCTTATGGCAAGCTTGTCTGGCTTCAGCGAGGACGTCGGTTCGGATACCATTCGGGTTTTGTGGGGCATAAGCTTCCTGAGCCATGGCTTTTTGCCTCCCGAACAAGAGCAGCAGCTGCTTCTGCTTTATTGATTTGAGGTTTACTGCAACTTCTTGTGACTGTTTGGATACCGTATAGATGACATACGGGTCAGACTGGGCTGAGTATGAGTCCATTATGAGCCCCTATTATTGAGCCCAAAATATTATGGATTAGATTTCAGGCCCTTTTGATTTCAATCAGTAATGATACTTTCCATGTCAAGGAGTATTTTTTTTTTGGTAGAAACCATGTCAAGGAGCTGAAATGATAAAAATCATATCTTTCAAAGTTTTGAAATTTATGATCAGTGGTTATGATCCATTCTTAGGGTCCCTTTGGGAATGATTCTTGAGAATTTTAAAGAGAAAGTGGTTTCTCAAGAATCATCTAATTGATGCTTCTTCTAAAATTATCAAATAGGTGATTTTTCAAAAACAAAATTACTAAATTAAAAGTGATTTCGCAATTTTTTGTCCAAACATCATGAGATGTGTTTTAGCCATTTTAAAATCACTCCCAAACAGGCACGTAATGTGACAATTACTAATTAACGTATTCAATATTTTTTTAGTTTATTAATATTAAAAATTTAAAATTTGAAAAAAATGAACAATTGCATCTTATATGATACAGGCTATTTGATTGATTTTAACATATTTATTGAATTATAGATTTGCTATATGTTGTAGTTTTCATACACTTATTTATGTAATTATTCTCATAGTTGTATATTGGCATATGTTTGTATACACTTTATTGCTTAGGAATTATGGGTGCTTGTAAAATTATTCTTTAATATTGACTCTTTTATGTAACGGTGACAACTAACTTGTAGGTGGTTTTTTGAATTATGAAGAGCATCTAGCAACATGTTGAGAACTAGTTAAATAAATAAGTTTGTTATTCATTTTTCCTAATTAAGTGTTGCTAAAAGAGGTTATTATTTTGCTTAAGAATTTTAGTTTTTAAGTTGCATTGATTGTTGAGTTTTATTAAGTATTAATTATCTTTATTTAATTTAGATGCATTAATTATTATTTATAGTTGAGATTAGATAAAATACTGAAGTAATGTTTAACTACCGAAAGACTTTAATTAGTCTATCGAATATAACTATTTTATGAGGATGTGACTATAGTAAATAATTCATGAATCAAAATGAACACGTTGGTAGGGTACACATTTATTAGTTTTTGAAAAGTTTTTAAAATTTCCACATTTTTGTAAGTAAATGAATTGTAACTATTTTAGTTATGCTAGATTTAAAAGGCATGATTTTGGTGTGTTATTTTTAGTCTATCATCATAAAATCCCTCATTTATTTAAATTAGGGATACTTATGTGACAAATACTTATTATTTATTTATATCATTAATTGTTATCTGAATTAAAATCTAATAGACTAATTGGGATGTGGCAACCTTTAGAATTTACCATGTAAGAATCCTTAGATTTAAAAAAAGTCAAAATCCCTTATTAGAGAAAAATTATACACACAAACACATATTTGATATGTTTGAAACATAATAAATGTTAAAAGCACAAATCGACACCACCCAATTTCACTAGAATATTTGATCGTAATCTGCAAAATGAAATAGTTGTGAAGTAATCTTAGTACCTATAATATTTGGCAGATATTGTTTTTTTCTGTTAAGATCATATATAATTCTCTGCTAAAATGTCAATATAAAAATAAGCCTATTTTATTTGTGTCGAGCTAAGGATCCAAGCTGAAATTGGGATTTATCTTGTGGTTTTGACTTGTCCCGAGACAAGATAATGTGTCGAGTTCATCATATTGGCATCTTGCTTTTCTGAGGCCATTCCTTTATTTGTATTATGGAATTTCCTCCTCCTTTGTCAACGTACCACATGCTAGCATAACTTATGAGTGATGATTTGTCGTATAACTATATTTTACCCATACATTTAGCGTATACTCTATAAAAGGAAAAGCCTCCCTTATAAGAGTAGGGCTTCGTAAGTTTTTTAAATTTCCACCTCCACCATCGCAAGCCCCCTTAATTTTCATGACCATTTAATGTACTTTAAGGCGTTGTCCATGTGTCATAGGGTGGTTTCTTTGGGTGCACGATTTATTTAATGTCATTTCAATCACTTAATTTTTGTGTGTGGATGTGATGCAAAGCCTTGACCTTTCTTGCTTTATTTTTAATTGTCCAAATCTTTGTTCCCTCAATTCAGATATAAAGTGGAGAATATACCTATTTTTTTCCTTTATTTTACATAAGTGATTTGAATCTTCCATTTCAAATAATTTTTTGCTGTTAGTTTTTTCCTTGGTTTCTTTACTGATTATGTGCGGCTGTGTTCATAATTATTTTTGTAAATATATAAATTGCACCAAATAATAAAATAGATATTGCATGAACAATATCAGAATGTCAAACCCACAGAAATTAGTTCTTAATTATTAGCAAATTTAGTTTTGATTGATACTTAAGCGACCAATTGATTTGTAAATTGAAAAGAACAATTGCAATAAAAGTAAAATGCTGAAAAATTAAAAGGCAATAAAATAAAAGTGTAATAAATTAAATTGCTTGAAATTAAATTCACTACAAAAAAAGTGAGCAGTTGCTACGAATTTTAGCCATAAAAAATATTGATTTTTAGCTAAATGGTGTTTTTTGTCACATTCTCCAGATTTGTAGCTAATTACTAAAAATTTAATACAAATCAGCTACAAAACATTCATTGTAGCTCAATTTTGTAACTAAAACCTCAATTTTTTAGGCGGCAAAATTTCGCTCCTTCCAAAATTATAAATGTAATGTTCTTTTGCTACAAACACTTAAGTTTGTGTGTAATACTGTATTTTAGCTACAAAAAATTTTGTAGCTCAAATATAATATGAACACCTACAAAAAAATTTGTACCTAAACTAAAACTGGTGGCAGTTTTGTAAATATACAAAACTTATGTCCTGTTTTTTATTTGACAAATTTAATTTTCTCCCTTCTACCTCCACCTACTCCGGAGTGTCTCAAACGATCAAAGTGTAAAATAGACAGGGGAGATTGAGAGCTGAAATGGTGGAAAGTAGGAAACCAACCCCATCGTTTTGCTTCCTCCACTAGCTTCCTCAAGTCATCAGCTTCACCGTAAAGAATATATTGCTACCGGAGGCTCCAGACTTAGATCTGCATTGTTCAGCCTTTCCAACTCCTACCAGCAACTGTGATTGTCGACGCCACCCAGACGAAGATCCTTTTCAGAGATCAAAGTGCAGCACCTCATATATTCGAGAACCCAGCAAATTTTCCAGGTGAATGTTAGTTATTTCTCCATTTTGGATATTTATCTTTCTATTAATCTATTTTCTCCTTTGTTTATTAGGTCCTTTATTTACTGTTTTTGATTTTTTCTTGTTTGGATTGGTAAATGGAGATGCTATGTTTTCTATTACATACCCTACATTCTATAACATGTAATTGTTTTCGTATAATTTCAAACTTGTTGAGCATATAAAACTGGTAACCATATGTTTCTATTTGGTTTTTGGGAAATGATAAATAAACTGGTAGAAGTCTTCTCATTTACTAGTATCCCAGAGACCACTTAAATATAGCTGTAAAATACAAGCTCTTCAATGAACCGGTTTAAAAAAAAATTAGAAGAAAAATTAGAAGAGGTGTTGGCATTTACTAGCCTCACAGAAACCACTTGCCTAAAGTATGACCAAACCAGGACTCAACAGTTTTGTAGATCCCTCAGTTTATCACGGTATACAAGAGATTAATAAAGGAGTTGCAACCATGTACAAATCTTATATGCCTCTATTTAAAGAAGCTCTTTAATTAGTAGATCCTCCACATTTATTTTTCCTACTGAATTAATTCAGCTACTACTGTTCTTGACCCTGGCTAGATTAAAAGGCTCAAGAGTCTCTTTGGTAGCTCTGGTTGATTAAGGTCCTCCACATACATATTAAAACTATAAGGTCTGCTTGAGTTTTTAAACATTAATGTGTAAATAGCCCAGTACTTTGTCCTTTGATATACAAGCCATAGGGGCAGCTGTAGTTGTAACTAAGTATAATATTTTGCATTTCTTGTATTTTTTATCTTGGAGTGGATTATAATGCAGTGGATAGTGTTATACTATTCCTTTGTATATATTATCATTCATTTAATTACTTAATTTATACATGGTAATGTCCCACCCCAATGTAAAAAAAACAAAAGTATACTCAGGGTAAATATTTTATTATGAAATTAATAATTTAATTAGCTAGATGTGTTTGAGTACATTCCCTTACATATTTATCACTCTTAGTCTCATGAACAATCAAGCATGTCGTTTATTAAGCCTATGTTATTCTTGCAACAAGTCTGTTTCTATGCATGATGTTTGTTATCCTAATGTTTTATTGTGAAAATCTCATGGATTAAATTCAAGCGATGTACTAAATGTTTGATATATTATCTCACTTGGATTTTGCACAACCAACATCTATATGTATTGTTCACTTAAATTTTAATGAGGAACATGTTCTTCTCTGAATCTATTAAATCATGAAATTATAGTAAAGTTGAATATGACAGAAAATTTTAATTACACTATAAATTTTGTTTGCAAACAGAGGTAATCACCTGCCTATATCAATGGGGTCTCTTTCAAAGAATATTCACATCCATGAATGTCTTTTGTTTTTTTTGTTTTCTTTATCTTTTACTTCTGCCTTTTTCTTATTTTCTTTTTTCCTTTTTCTTTTTTATGTGTGGATTTATGTGTTTGTCTTGTGTACAAAATTCTTGCTTGGCTGCTGTGGTTTACTGGTTGAAATATTACTTAACAATGGGCTACCTGTTTTTGCTTCCTCTGTTTTGCAATTTTCAGTCAAAAATTATAGAGAGCATTAATTTATTTATAGAAAACACAATAGATTAGCTATATCCTTGGTCTGTCTTTTCCACATTATGTATCTCTTCTTCAAAAATGCAACTTCTTTACTTCAAAAACTCACACAACTCACCCCTCATTAACCATCATTATGGATGGTAAAGTCTAACAATTTGCAAAGAGACTCTACTTTTCTATCATTCTTTTATTTTCTTCTAAACAAACAACCAAAATTTCCTCATTTCCTTTTCGGTTCCCATCTTTCCTTCCCCATCCTTTCATTTTTTCTATCCTACGAATCACAGCCTTAATGAGTACAAAAACTAAGGAAAATAAATACAAACAATGTAATTGAAAGTAAGACAGAAAACACAAAATTCTAAAAGGATAGACTTGCAAATAATTGTATAAATGTAGGCAAACCATAATTAGTTGATTCCTCAATTTCAAAGAACAACCTCCTTTCCAATACTCACATATAACATTAATTAGTTTGTGATTTAAATTGCTTTTCTGATTTGGATAAATATTTATTTATGGATTGCTCTACTTATATTACAAATAAAAAATCAGTGGTAGATGTATGCAGGAATGATTGTGTATTATATTGGAATGACCTGAAATTAGTTGAAGAATGTCCTACTTGTGGCTCGGCAAGATATAAATTTGATGCGCAAAATGGTAAGAAAGTTTCTTTTAAGGTTTTACGTTATTTTCCATTGGCACCAAGGCTGCAAAGGTTGTTCATGACAACAAACACAGCGGAGGATATGAGGTGGCATAAAGAAAACGTGTCATTGATGGTGTTTTGAGGCATCTGGCAGATTCTTATGAATGGATTAGATTTGATCAACAACATCAGTCATTTGCTAGTGAACCGCGCAATGTGCGACTTGGTCTATCATCCAATGGATTTAATCCTTTCGACAATATGAGCAAGACTTATAGTATGTGGCCAGTTTTTCTTGGCCCCTACAACCTTCCACCTTGGAGATGTATGAAGGATCCATTTATAATGATGTCATTGCTCATTCCAGGACCAAAATCACCGGGAAATGACATTGATGTTTTCTTGCAACCATTAATAAAGGAGTTGAATGAGCTGTGGCATGTTGGAGTAAAAACATTTGATGCTTCTTTGAAGGATACTTTTCAACTCCATGCAGCTTTATTGTGGACCATTAATGATTTTCCTGCATATACAAACCTTTCGGGGTGGTCTACAAAAGGAAAATTAGCTTGTCCTGTATGTAATCATAATACAAATTTCATGTCCTTGAAACATGGGAAGAAGATATGCTACATGGGCCATCGATGTTTCCTCAAAAGTGACCACAAATGGCGTAAAGCTAAGTGGCTTGATGGAAAAGAGCATAGAGTTAAACCAAATAGATTAGATGGGGATGAAGTTTTAGATCAATTGAACCATGTCCAACAACCAGTTTTTGGTAAGACGCTGATTTTTTCTACAAAGAGAAAACGACCTGCGATCCACTTACATTGGATAAAGAAAAGTATTTTTTTTGAACTGCCTTATTGGAAAACCCTTACAATTATACACAATCTGGACGTGATGCACATTGAAAAGAATGTATGTGATAGTGTCCTTGGAACCTTGATGAATATTCAAGGTAAAACAAAGGACACTTATAATGCTCGGCTTGATTTGAAGTATATGGGTATAAGGCCAGAGCTGCACCCAATATACATGAATGGATCAACTTGTATTCCGCATGCATGTTATGTACTGGATAACAAAGAGAAGCTGATTGTGTGCAAGTTTTTAAAGACATTAAAGCTGCCAGATGGTTATGCTTCAAATATTTCTTCATGTGTCAACACTAAGGATTGTCGGATTAATGGGCTGAAAAGTCATGATTGTCATGTGATCCTACAGCGTCTCCTGTCTCTAGCATTGCGTGGATGTATAAGAAAGGATGTAAGTGAACTGCTAATTCAATTGAGTTCTTTCTTTAAAGATTTGACATCTAGATCGTTGCATGTAGAAGTATTGGAACGACTAGACAACGATATTGCTGTAATTTTGTGCAAACTAGAAAAGATATTTCCTCCTGGTTTCTTTGATATAATGGTCCACTTGCCAATTCATTTAGCAAACGAGGCACTACTCGCTGGACAAGTACAATTTCGTTGGATGTACCCGTTTGAAAGGTAATACAATATTTCTTCACTGTTCGCATAGAGTTAATAACAATATAACATTACCTTTTATTATATAGCTGCGTATGTGTGTTATGATAGGTACATGCACAAACTTAAAGGGTATGTGCGTAACAAGGCTCGTCCAGAAGGTTCTATTGCCGAAGGATACATTGACAATGAATGTTTGACATTCTGTTCAATGTACTATGACGATGTTGAGACGAGATTCAATAGACCCGAAAGAAATGATGGACACAATGCCCCCGTATTAGAATGTTTACCTGTATTTGCTCAATCTTTTCGCCCTCTAGGAAGAGCAATCTTTGATGAACTCGACATAAAAGATTGGGAAACAGTGCAGTGGTATGTCTTGAATAACTGTGTCGAAGTTGAACCATATCTACGGTAAGTTAATATTTATACTGTAATAAGTTGTAACTAATTTCAGCCATTCATTAAGGCACTAATTATTGACTTTGCCTTATACTCTAAAATAACTATAGAGAACATATAGAGGAGCTTCAAAGACAACATGAGACCGATGTGTACAGCATACATATCAATGAGTTCCCTAATTGGTTCCTACAAAGGGTGAGTATTACTTTGGTCATTTATTTGTAAATAATACAATGATTTTTGTGTATTAAAGTTTGACGAATTTGTGTAACTAAGCTGGCAGTTTGTACAAGCTGTGCGAATGGAAATTGATGGATCCAACGGCATTGCTAGAGAGCTTCTCAAGTTTGCTCATGGTCCTGCTAAGCGGGTTATATGATATAGTGGGTGCATTATCAATGGGCATAGGTTTCACACTAAGGAGAGAGAGATGCATAGGAAGTGTCAAAGTAGTGGAGTTGTTGTACGGGGAGAGCATAATGGGGAAGAAATTAGCTTTTATGGTGTTTTGCATGACATCATAGAGTTATCGTATATGGGAAATAACAAAATCCTGATTTTCAAGTGTGATTGGTGGGACGTTGGCAGTAAGAAGAGAATTAATGTAGATGCGTTTAACTTTGTAAGCGTCAATGTTACAAGAACATGGTATAAGGATGACCCATTTGTCTTAGCAAGCCAAGCAGAAGAGGTTTTTTATGTAAATGATGTCAAGTTGGGTAGAGACTGGCAAGTGGTTGAAAGGATACAACCGCGTAATTTTTACAATGGCCAAATGGAAGCTGAAAATACAGCAGAGGCAGCTGATCCATATCAACAAGGAGAGTGTAATAGAAAGGACGACAATGTAACCTTGGATAATGAAGGTCAAATTTTGTTGCATAGGGAGAACATGGATCATATACTTGTTGATATTGAAGTTGGAATAGCTGATGATGATGATATACGTTTGCTGTCCAGTGGAGATGATAATGATGAATAGATGTTGTGAAGTCCAAAAACGTTTGACATTGTTGAGAATACAATTTTTAATAATTAATATGTATTTTACTGCCTTACAATAAGTATATTAGTATGTTCATTGCATTATATTAGTTGGCATGAAATACTTTGTTGATCAACAACATTAATTATATTGTAATTTTATGTAAGAAATTGATTAGATAACATGTATTTTGGGTTTTTGTTTAATGTATTATTAGAGAACGTGTATTTTGCTTCTTAGCTAACATGTATTCTTAGATAACATGTATTTTGCTTTGTTATCACTGGATAGTGTAAGCAATGACGAGGTCGATGCAAGGTAAGTTGAAGGGGAAAGAAATAGAGGTACCGACCAGAAGTTCACCAAGGAAACAATTGTCAGCTACACAGTGTGGAGGATATTCTTCAAAATCAAGTGGGAGCCAATCTGAAGATCCTAAAAGCCGTTATGGTTTTACTGTATTCAGTCCACCTGCAGCCAAGAAAGGTATTATCAATATGTTTATAGTGATCAATTTTATAGTATAGTTTCCCAATTACTTTCCCACTTACTTTACTGTTCTTCATTTCATATAAAGTATAGTTTTCCAATACATACAATATCATAATATTGTATTTGTCATATACTTGTTAACATAAAATGTTAAGTGACCAATGTATGAAGTACAATTAGGCAATATAAATATGGTATGAGGACCACAAACTGGTTGAAAACATTACATTAGAAAACTTAATATCCAGGTAGAAATACATGGCTTATCAGTCCTTACATTTCAGCAGTGCATTAAAACAGTTGTAATACAAAACATATAGCATAAGTTTACTTTGGACATGGTTGATTTCTCTCTCTCACACACTGTATTTAACATTTTTATCTCAATTTTTGGGATTAGAAATTTATTATCTAAAATTCCAAATCCATGTCTTTTTGGCAATCTTTTTTTTTCGGTTTAGAAAAAAGGTAGAAAAGGTAGAGGGAGAGTTTTTGGATAATTGTATTAATATATGCATGCTCTCAAGAACTTGTGCAGCTTATACCCTGTTAATGCATAGAAGTAGAACCATCTATTGGTCAAAAAGAATACAATGAATCTATTCTTTACTCTCAACTAGAAGTAGAACCATCTATTTGTTGAATGTGAAATATTGAAGTTACTAATTAAGCTTGAGTTTCTTAATATGAATATTAATATATATATGTTTGATGTGATAGGTGTACGCACAGCGAGAATTAAAGTTGAGAAGGTACCAAATGCAGCAACTATGACAAAATTAGGTATACATTACACTTATTGCTTAAGTGTCAATACATATTATTACATGGTTTGATTAAAGGCACACACCACTAAATTGTGCAGGTCGAGGAGGAGGGCAACTAAGAGGGAAAAAAGGGTACATTGCTAGTAGATCAAGCCCTAGGAACAAAGCAATATCACCTTCAGAACTTACAACCACTACAGGACCCCTAGAACCTGCAATTCCTAGCATCCCAAACGAATTGGACAGCAATGGTAATGAACAAACAATTTTTGGAAACACCATTTAATATATTTATTTATTAATTTTGTATATTTGTTTAACATAGAAAGCTGTGGCACAGACAAATCAAATAGTGGAGGTAGAGTGCAGCAAATAAGAATAGGGGGTATATTGCGACTAGATCAAGCCCTAGGGACAAAGCAAGAGAACCTTCAGAAATTACAACCCCTACAGGACCCCTAGAACCAGCAATTCCTAGCATCCCAAACGAATTGGACAGCAATGGTAATGAAGGATCCATTTTTGGAAACACCATTTAATATATTTATTTATACTCAAGGTAAATATTTTGTGTATTTTTTTAACATTGAAAGCTGTGGCACAGACAAATCAGTTGCTAGAGGTAGAGGACGGAGAATAAGAAGAGGGGGGTCTATTGTGACTAGATCAAGCCCGAGAAAAATAGTAAGATCACTATTTGAACTTAAACATCCCAGTACAAGTTCAAAGTCTGACAATCCTGCCAGCGAATCAGAGTTGAACGAAGATGGAAACAACGGTAATATAAACTTGGTGTATTTGTATTATTCAACTAAATGGTAGTTTGATATTATATAAGTTACTCTGAATAATTGGTTATGAAATATACCCAGACACATATGACTCAGATACAAGAGAAGAGTCTGAATTTCTAATGAGAACAAGATCAGCAAACCAAGTGTCTGCAAATCCACAGCCACCAGCTGAAAGTGCAGCAGCTAACAGCAATGAAAATCCACATCCACCATCTGAAAGTGCAGCAGCTAACATCAATGGAAATCCACATCCACCAGCTGAAAGTGCAGCAGCTAACAGCAATGAAAATCCATAGCCACCAGCTGAAAGTGCAGCAGCTAACATCAATGAAATCCACAAGAAATGGAGAATGATGGTAAACCAGTATATCTTATTGTAATTTACTATCACACATTGCAACGCGTAATTGTTTTGATGATATAAACGAAAGTGAACTAGATCATGTATGCAATAATAAAACTATAAAAATTTGTCATATTAATACAATTAATTTAGGTAGACTCTGTAGAAACTGATTTTTGGGCAACATTGCTTTTCAGTGGTAGCCATAAATACTTACAAGAGACGTGGGAAAACCATTGCTGTTGAACTGACGAAGAAGAAGCAACGGGGTAAACAAGTTCAAGTTAAAATATGTAAGGACAAGATGAGACCTGTTGGGGATTATTCTGAAATGATGACTACTGCCAATGGAATGATTGTACGCAGTTTTGCATCACTTACTGTTGAAGGATGGAATAAAATTGATAAAACTTGCAAAGACGGACTGGTAGATCGTCTTAAGATACAAATTGTAATAAATTTGTACCATATCAAGTATTTTATTTATATATTTTCTTGTAAATGGGACTGATTTGTCTTAGGAAAATTTCATTTCATATACAATGATTGTCTATCTTATCTAGGACAATTTTAAGATGGATAATGAGGAAGAGTATTACATAGAAGCAATCTTTGCATCTATGAATTGACAGTATAGAGGCTATCGCTATATGCTTCACAAACACTTTCTCAAGTTCAAGACAAAAGGAGAAGCTCTTCGAAATAAGCCGAAGGAAGGTGTAAATGAAACGGAGTGGAAATGGCTATGTGATTTTTTCTCATCACCTGAATTCAAGGTATGCAGCTACTGCTTCTTATAATGGATCAAATAAAACTATTGTAATATGTGGTAAACAAAACACAATATTTAAGTTAGTGTTATATTTTTGCATTTTTGTATTTGAATTAGTCAAAATTCAATATGTAATCATTTAGATATTGTATTTGATAGATATTAAATAGATCTGTAAGTTATTGTGGTTCAAGTTATTGGATGATGCCATTTCGCTAGATTCATTATACAATATTCATAGCCTAACATGTATTCTTAGAACAGTTCATATCAGAATAGGGCAGAAAGTATAGAGCATTAGAAATACATTGTCGAGCCAAGGATAAAGAGAGCTTAGATTGCACGTAACTGCCCACTTATAAATCAACATTCTCAACATAATTGGTATTTCCATTTCTTAAAATTCCATATTCCAGAACAAGGTTCCTTCATTTTCCCTTCCCAACAATCCTGAATTCTGATATTTATGGCAGAGCACGACTAGTTTATAGAAGTCTCTTCTCTAAAGCCATTAGACAGCATTCTTTTATCATAATAAGCAGTTCTTTGATCATTGGAATGTTTATCTTCTTCAAAAATCATGTATTCTAAAATAGGCAACCATGCTTGGTTTGATAAGATTCAGCATGTTTCTTCACCATATGGTATTTCTCTATAGTAAAGTTGATGCATCTTTGTTTATTTATAGTCAGAAACAAAGATGAGAAAACAAATTACAATATGTGCTAAAATGTTTACTTCACTTTTGAATTGACAGAAAAGAAGTTTAGTGAATAAGAAAAATAGGGCTTTTCGAATGACAAATCATTGTTCTGGAACTAAGTCATTCGCTCGAGTGTCTGCTGAAATGGTTAGTATATGCCTATTCTATCTAAATGAAATTTTATTGTCCTTTACACACACTTCTTGTCTTGGATATAACATATTATTTGCAAATTACGAGGAAAAAATAACAATATCATAGAAAAACAAGTTTGTCACATACATGATCAATATACATAAGTCATTGCTGCTGATCTTAATATATGTGAATACTTTATCATTTTCAGAATAGTACAGAAGATGATGAAGTTGATAGAATTCAGCTTTGGTATGAGACACATTTTAGCAAGAAAAATAACAAATGGGTTGATGAACAATCAAAGCAAATTTATGTAAGATTTATAGTTCATACATTTATAGTTCATTATCAGTGCTCTTTATTATACAATTATGAATTTCATTTGACATTGTTATAGGAAAAATTAAGAGAATTGCAATTGCAAGCTGAAGTTGAAGGGGGTACAATGACTATAGATGATATATTTGACACTGTTTTACCTCAAAAGGCTGGTAATTTGCGTTTTGGTTGCCCGGGTGGTAAGCGCCTTTCAAAATCAGAAATGCGTAGGGAGCAACAACGAAGGGAAACATTAGAGAGAGCAGAGGCAGCTGAAAGAAGGAATGCAGAATTGGAGAAAGAGGTTTCAGAATTAAGGGCTCGACAAGATGCGATAGAAAACAGATCTCAAACACTGTTTGAAAATTTTAGAGCTGAAATGGAAGCTAAACTTCTTGAACTGGAACGATCACATCCACACTTCACAACAAATTTTGGTAAAGTCCCTAATTTTGAAATATGATAAATGTATTAATATATTCATACTTGAATGTATGGGAAAAAAGAAAATGGTATAGTTTTGCAGTATGTGAATGAAACATAACTTGTCAATGTACTAACTGTTTTGATATATTATCATTGATTGTAGATTCAGGCCATCATGAACCTGATGCAGCTGTTTGATTCTGGAAAATCAGCTTGGAAGGGTACTTTAAGAATGATAGGGTCTTCCCACATATTTTGAGTATATACCAGTAAAAACTCTAAACTCTAAATGGTAATTATCTTTAGGACATATGTATATATTTTGATGGATAGTTTAATATGCTATATGAATCTGACAATGCTTAATGGTTAGACTATACATGTGTCATGATGAAGTTCTAAGCTTCTATTTTGTATGGATACTTGACTTAGGGTACTTAGACATTTGTAGCAGGCACTACTAGCTGGATCTGTGAAGCTGGAACTTAACCTAACCTGCATATACCCATTACTTTTTTGTTTATGTAAGGGTGGAAAATGATGTACATGTGGTGACAAATGTAGATGCTGGAAGTACTCTAATATGTATAAAATTTTGCACTTGAATGATTGTGTAAATTTTATAGTCTTGTTTATTTTATGCTTGAGTGGATGTATATATTGTTTATGAATATTGAAGGTGGAAATCTCAATGGCTAATTGGAAATATATCATGTTTTCATATATAGCCACAAAATTGTATCATAAAATAACAATAGCTACAGATAAATTTAATTTCGTAGCTGGTGAATTTCTTTGACAAACACAAATTTGGTCCCTCATGATGGATTGCTACAATATATATTATCGTAGCATTTGATCAAAAATATCTAGACAACTACATTTGACTACAATTTTAATTTCGTAGCTTTTAACCAAAATTCACAAATAAGATGTTGTAGCTAATGGTAGTGACAAATATTACGTGTAGCTAATGTAAAACAGTTACATAATCAATGGCGTAGCTCAAAGTAAACAGTGACAATAAATTTCGTAGCTGAAAATTCCCTCATTAGCTACGGAAAAAATGCTTAACCATGGTTGAGTATGGTTTATTTACTGTTCATGATTAGCTACGAGTCCAAAAAATTCTGTAGCTGTAGACAATTAGTCACGCACCAATTGCTACGACGTACCCACGAACTTATTTTGTAGCTAAATAGGAAACAGCTACAAAAACAGCGAATTTGCTACAAAAAATGCTTGTAGCAACTGATCACTTTTCTAGTAGTGACAATTATGTGTTTATACACACACACATGTATACATCTATAACTATGTAGTCATCAATTATTATGTACTCCATGATTTAAAATAATAAAATATATTTTCTTCAAATTATAAACATTGCATCTTAACCATGCGAAACATGAAAATTGCATACACAATTTATCAAACACTTTGTCTACAATCCCAAAAAGAGCGACCAAATACATATTTTGGAGCTCAAAATCATATTTAACAACCATAATCAAAATTCCAGCTCCAACCTTCATACGATCATTACCAAATCAAGCTATTCCAAAGCTTCTCACATCATTAACATATTCACTAAAATCTAACATACTATTCCAAGAGAATCAAATTCACACTCATTTATACGGTAACAAAACTACTATTTTTCTTAATTATAAACCATATACCAATTAATACATCTCCACATAATAATATACAATTACCAACAAAGATCAAGGTCAAAAATTTCAATTCCAACATACCAATCCCACAGCAAGAGGCACCAACAATACTTCATAAATCAAATTTCTCAAATATACAAAAATAAGCTAATGTAAAGCAATATAACCAAATCTAGAAGGAATATTACTGAAATTTATGCTCAAAGATCCAAAATTTCAGCTTGTTCTTCAAGCTTCCAAATTAGAGCTTCAATAGCAACTCTCTATACAAGAGGCCTTCCTTTCATCAACCCAAGCAAAACACAAAGGATGTTGAGGGAACGACGTTGATATAAATTTTCGATCAATCTATGGCTAGAATATCTATGAATTCCGGTGAGAGGGGAGAGGCGGTTTTGGTGAAATTTCAAGGGTTTAGAGTGGATTTTAGACTAAAATAAGGTCATCAGTGGATTCTACACCTCAAAAACCTTACAAAATTTTGGTTTCTCAAGATTGGGTTACAAAAATTGAATAAAAAATCTTGATTTATCTCTTGGGTCACTGGCGGCATGTAAGGAAGAACGGGGTTATTTGTCTCCCTCCTTTCTCCCACTGTCCAAAAAATCAAAGAAAAAGAGATATACCAAAATCATTTCTTTGTACTTCCTAATATACTCTTTAAAATTTCCCCTCTTTTCAAATAAATGGGTAATTTTGTCTTTTGAAAACTTAAATATCTTTTACAAAGATGTCCCCCATTTTAATATTTCTTTTAAAAACACAAAAGGGAAAACATTAGTATTGGCTAAATAAAACATATAATAATCTGAAACTTTGTAAAATTTTATTGAAAAAAGAAAAAAAAGAACAAGATAATCTGACAACCTCAACTGAGAAGCAAACCAAAGAACTATTAGCCTCATTAAAACATAACTGAGAAAAAACTCCTTCTAGGGTAAAACTCCATACAGAAAAAAGAATATCAACTTACAAAAAAGCCCACCAAAAAACTAGAAATACACAAACATATAAAGTAAACCTAAAAGATTGGTCTCCCTACAAATCCGTCATCTAAGAGGAAAGATAAGAAGTAGGAAGATTAGCATACCAAACTCTGTACTGCATAGTAAAAGCCATTTTAGAGAGCTTATCCGCAACCATGCTACCTTCACTGTAAATATACATCACTTTTCAGTGAACTGTACACAAACAATCTAAACAAGAAACCCAACTAGCTAAAACATTCCAAGGAACCTGCAAAGTTTTAGAACGAAGCAAATTAACCACATAAGTAGAATCACTTTCGATCCAAAGAAAATTCCATACTCGGTCCCTGGCATAACCAACTCTTTTAATGGCTGCCCAAATCTCCGTCTCATAGGCAAAAGACACTACTACNGTTTTTTGAGTATTGACGACGCCTAATTAGACGACGGTTTACGGTCCGTCGTCTAAACACGTAAGACGACGGATTTTAACCGTCGTCTATGACCCTATTTTGTAGTAGTGAGAGGACACCAAAAACAGCCTTCAACCAAACTTCTCAAATTTCAAAAAACTCCTCCACAACCCGCCACACTTGGAGATCCAAGAGCTGCACCATTAGTATTTAATTTAGTCCACCCCTGCTTGGGACTCTAAATACCGAAATTATGAAGAATAAGCAAATCATTTGCATTATTGTGCATATTTCCAATTTTGAATAAACTAGCCTCTCACATGGAATGAATGACAAAACCAAAAGAGAAAACCAGAGACAAATGAACCCCATCAAAAATCAACTTATTAATAATAATAATTACTCAAAATGAAATTTCATCAATCCAAAAGATAAAAGTTTGAAATTTTGTTTAAACTAATCGAAGAAGTAAATAAATTTAATGCCCAGAATTAGAAGAAGAAAATTATAGGTGTTACAAGCATGCTGCCATTTATAACGTCACGCAACCAATGAATGGAGTGGTGTAACAGGTAAGCCCAAATTTTTTTTTATTAATAATAATATTAACTCAAAATGAAATTTCATCAATCCAAAAGATAAAAGTTTGAAATTTTGTTTAAACTAATCGAAGAAGTAAATAAATTAAATGCCCAAAATTAGAAGAAGAAAATTATAGGTGTTACAAGCATGCCGCCATATATAACGTCACGCAGCGATTCAATAGAATGGTGTCAGACATAAGGCCAAAAATTTCATCCTTTCGTGTCTCACCCTATCAAAGGGAAGGGTAAAATATTTAGGCCAGTGTGAAATACGAAAAGACGAGAACTCTCACTGCTTCAGGCTGCCCATTCAGTCTCATTTTTTTTTTTTTTTTATGTTGGGTGGTGTGGAATAAAATAAGACGAAGTGTAAACTCTGCTCGGAAATTGCACACATCGTCCAAACTATGAACATACTACCCCTGAACTTACACACACCGCCTAGGCTTTGGATGGGACATGTTTTGTTGTTTTCATCCTTTTTTTTGGTTTTCTTCTTTTTTTTCTATTTTTATTTAAATACATACAACATTTAAACACGTCATTAAGTGATAGTTAACATCGTTAAATAAAATGTGTACAAGAATAAAAAAGAGGTAACATTATTAAAAAAGTTAAAATTGTTAGATAAACATTATTAAAAATGAAAAAATAAAAAACCTAGACAAAAGGTGATAACATAGTGGGTATGAAAAAATAAATATGACGTAGACATCAGTAGAAAAATCCATTTTATACAACGAAAGCACACTTGGACCTATTGGGCCTAAGAGACTTAACTTATCAACATTGGTCATCAACACTAGTAAAGTTTAAAAATTTTTAAATTTTTTTTTACTCTATTTGAAATTCAATTTAGAGATTGAAAATGTCAACCAAATTGTAAATTGAAAAAATGTAAAACGCATTGAGGTCAGCATTTTAAATTCAAACGTCCAATATACAATCTAGCCAAAATAAGAATACTAAAATGTAATTAATTTTACAAATAATTACATATCTTAACTTGCAAATAAATTATATAAACGAAATATAAATCTTAGCAAATGTTAAATTTACTAACTATGTAAGCATAAATCCAAAGGTTTGGTGCACGTAGTTATTTTATTGTCTTTGCGGGAACAATTTAGCCCCACTCCAATTTGCGAATTCCTGCATCCAAATCACCCAATTATTATAAAGAAAAAGAAAAGAAACAAAAAGTTGTTTTTATTCATTTGGTGGTTAGTGCTGTAGTTGCACTTCCCTAACAAAGTGCACTTACTAGGATATCCAGTTGTGCACGAAATTGCAATTGAAAAATCTAGAAGGAAAAAAAAAAAGTAACTCCTATATATCATGTAACATTAAAACTTGGAATATTTATAATAAAAAATAAAAATAAAAAATTGGGAATATTAATCATTGGCTTCAAATAAAACGACGGTCAGATCATTCATCTTCGATAACAGCCAATATCATGTTTGCGCCACGCTTTGAAAATTTGGTAATTTATTTTTACCGTTTCATTTGCCAATAGGTCGCGTTTTTCTTTTTTAGATTCTTTCGTTGTCCCCTCCTTTTCGAGTATGATAAAATATATCCCAAGGACACAAGCAACGCAATTCCCTTATTTAAAAAAATAAAAAATAAATAATATCCGAACTTCAAAAATCAGAAATCCCATTAATTAAAGTTCAATATATAAATCGTACGTACTGCTATATTGGGGGGAGGAGAATAGGTTGCATGAGTTTGTCAAAAACAAATCAGCAATTTCAACTCCCTCATTGCCCAAAAACTTATTTAAAGGGTGATGCATTAGTGAACAGAAACATATCCGGATCGAAACACGAAATTTTCAATTTCTTCAACATCATGTCCTGCTCAAAACCAATCCCTTTTGCTTTCTTATTCTTCTGTGTTTTCCTCCATGAAGCCAATGCTGATGGTCATCTCTACCATTTTTGCTTCAACAGCCAAAACTACACTGCCAACAGCCCCTTTGGTGCTAACTTAAATACGCTGCTCAATTTTCTCTCTATCCAAGTCCCTCTTTCTGGATTCGGAGCTGACTCCGCCGGCAAAATCCAAAACAAAGTAAATGGGCTCGCTTTATGTCACGCTGATGTCTCAAGCACAGACTGTAAAACCTGTGTAATTGATGCAGCCAAAGAGCTTCAAAGTCGCTGCCCTTATAACAAAGGAGCTATAATCTGGTACGACAATTGCCTCTTGAAGTACTCGGATTCGGACTTCTTTGGACAAATTGACAACCAGAACAAGTTCTACATGTGGAACGTCCAAGATGTGGAAAATCCTGAATCATTCAATCCCAAAGTTAAGGAATTGTTAAGCAGTTTATCATACAAAGCTTCGGCTGAATTGATGTTGTACTCAACCGGGGAGCTAGAGCTTGGAGAGTCGGAGAAACTGTACGGTTTGGCTCAGTGCACAAGGGACATATCTAGCAATGATTGTAAGAAGTGCCTTGATGGTGCAATAAGCGAACTTCCTAATTGTTGCACTGGTAAACGAGGCAGTAGGGTTCTAAGTGGAAGCTGTAATGTTAGACATGAGTTTTACCCTATTGTTAGTACTGTTAAAAAACATACTACAGAACATTAATAAGCGGAAGATATAAGAACCTACTTTCTCCAGTCATGATTGTTAAGTATAATAATAACACACAAAGTATTTTGACAGTATTTATTTTGAAAGTATTTCTAGTATACTCCCACTCAGAAATTAACGTGTGATTTACATGAAAACCACAAGCATTTATAGGACTCTTATCAAATATAACAATTCTAATAATTATCTACCACCAAAAGAGGATGGGTAAAAACAAATATTTTATTATTAGAATCCTAATAAATAATGACAGTAGATAATATTATTATTATTTTTAATAAATTAATTATTTAAAATTATATTATGTGGGCCACTTTCAAGTTAACATTCTCCCACTTGGCCCAAATATTATAATAAAGAACTGAATAGTAATAAACTTTGAACTTAATTAATATGGCCAATTGAAAACTGTTCAATACACTACTAGAAAATAGGGTTATAGACGTCGATAAAAAATCGACGTCTTAAGTATATATACGACGGACAGCAAACTGTCATTTAATGAGGCATCGTCGATACTCATAAAACATAAACGAAGGTTAAAAACCGATGTCTAAAACCACGCTGAAGCCACGTGGACCCTACGAGGCAAATATATAGACGACGGTTTAAGATTGGAACCCTCGTCTATGTTTTTTTTTTTTTCAGCGGCTTTTAAATAAATTTATACAAAATTATATTAAATATTAAATATATTCTACTTACAAAACTCTTATACAAAATTACTAATTAAACCAAAACTCTCATATACAATTTTTCACACAATATATGCACAGGTAGTTCATACATATCATCAAGTTTAATACATATCATCGGGTTTCATATATATCACCGGATAATTTATACAATTTTCGATTATATACACAATCTACAAATTAACAACCAACTTAACAAATACATTCAATATTCAAACAAAATAATGCATTATATTCAATATTTAAACTTTTCAATGCACGGATTCAAACATTTTCACGGAATAATGCATTCACAATTTGATAAAAACAATTTAAATAGATTGCTGAGCACTAACCTTAAAGTTTTTAGGTTAAAAATCATAAATATTATGTGAAATGAAGAAGTAATCCAACCACAATGGAGAAGATGATGAACGGTGACCACAGTGGAGAAGAGGAGGAACAGTGACCACAGTGGAAAAGATGAGCAAACGGCAATTACAATGGAGAAGATGAGCAAACAATGGCGGGTGCTTTAGGGTTTCTAAAGAAGTAAGGAAAAATAAGAGAGGAAGAGGCGTGTAAAAAACAAAATATTGAGTTAAAAACGACGGACAAAAGTTAGGGCCATCGTCTTTACCCAAATAACACGGCTACAAAACGCCACCGTTTTGATAAAGACGACGGGTCCAGAGCCAGGCCCATCATTTTTTTTGGGTAAAAACAACAGTTTTAGCTTAGAACCGTCGTCGTCTGTATGAACTTCTTTTCTGCTTTCTCAGCATTTGCTGGTCTAGTTGTAGTAAATTGTTCTGACATAATGTTGAGAAGAGTGACTACAGGCTGGGGCTGCCTATAGCAAGCTTTTTTATCATTTGCAGAGATGCCCATCCACCATTTTCGCAAAGATCCTACGAATCCAGAAGTAATTCGTTCAACAATATCTCTTAATTCCAGCATAGGATTTCTTAGGCTTTCTCCTTCTCCCCAAGAAACAATTCTTTACAGGTATGCCAACCATTGATCCGGCTCAATATCATCAATATCCTAGAACTGTTTATGATATGGTGCATGTGGGATAATGATTATTGTATTTCCTGATACAAGCGTCTCCTCGTGATGTTGTTGTTGCTATTGTATATGGGGAGGTCTTGACGTTGATGATTCTCCAGTAACAGTATCATAGCCACTAGGTATTTGACTTGCCGCCAAAGGATCACCAATTGGTTGAGTTTGCTGTTGCTGTGGATTTCTCTTTCTCCCAGTTAGATCTTGTTGGAGGGGATATGCAGGGTTCTGGATAAATATTTGTCCCTTTTGAACAGATCCAGATGTTTATGTAAACTTACTGGTACTGCTCTGTGAGGAATGATCATCATAATCCTTTTCTTCATCAGTTTCCCAATCAGTGGGATTAACTGGCCATGGTGTAGGAGGAGGAGGATTATATCTTCTCCAAAAAGCTTTTGGATTTCCACTCGCACTTTCTTCCCAGAGATCATTTGGTCCAGATGGTTTTGATTTCCATATAATTGGGGAGGAGTCCTACTGTGATTTGGACTTCCTTTGTTTTGAAAGTTGTCTCTGTCTTGTTGCTTCCAGCTCTTCAGCATTTTTAGTCTAGAACATAGTAATAGGTGCTAGAGCAGTCAAATTCCAAGGTTGTGCTCGTTGTTTCCTTCTGGAAGGTTCAGCAACAGGAGCAACCTTAACTTTGATGCTTTGGATTTCTTGCATCATCAGGTGAGAATATTGAATCTGTTGTTCCTGTTTAGTAGCTATAATGTTGAGAACTCTGTTTTGGGCCTTGCTGTTGTAATTGCTCCACGTTATTGCTGATTCAATCAGGCCAACATCTTCTGGTCATAATTTAGTAACAACCTATTTGCCAACAACATATGAACCATTTGAGTTGCTGACAAAATTATCTTCTGGAGCAGCAATCTCACCAATAAGATCTACTCTGTGAGAAATAGACCTTCTCAGCATGTGAGGACAGCTAACAGGAGTATGGCTTGAACCTGACACCTTTCATAGGGATAAAGGGGTATGGTCTGTCTTGGGAAAGAAATAGAAATTCTTCCATCACAGTCTCTGGTGGTACTGGAATAGTCATGCACAATTTTCTTTCTTTTGCTTAATTCATAACTGTTTTTCCATTGTGCAGGAAAAGTAAGCTTGTCCCTCTTGTAGATCTTTGGTTGTTAGATCTATGCATTTCCTAGGATATTAACCTTAGGGATAAGGTCATGATCCATAGAGAACATATGTGATTGGATCTTATACGTCATCATATGATGGAGAGCAAGAGCTGTTTGTCCGGGTCTCATGTCTGCATCATGTAGCTGGACCATAACCTGGATGGCATCTGCAACATTTGATTTTGTAAGATCAAGGATGAAATTAGGATCCACCTGGAGAGTAACATACCCATTATTAAGGCCAGCTTCAACCATGGTAATGAATGCTTTCTCAAAAGTTTGTCATCTGGTGTCAAGAAGAGCAACACTACATGTTACATCATTTCTAGCAACAAAGACAGGTTGTAAACCTAATCTTATTACTCCAATGTGTAACCTTCTGTATCCTTGAGCACGATATTTTTTAAGATCTTTTTCTGAGAATATTTGCAGATATGTCTCTTGGCTTGCAGTGTTTACAGTTTGAATGGACAAAGTTGATGACTTATAAACATACACGAGTTTAGATGGCCTAGTAGGAATAATAGATCTAATGATCCTACATAATGTGGATATATCATAGAATTTATATGGGTATAATTCTAAAGAACATCTAGAGGACGAGGAAGACGAAGATTATGAAGACGCTCTTTGATATGTCCAATCATATTCAAGGTGAAAACTATCAACTCGATTATGATCTTGTTTTGAAGGGGTTGACTCAAAAGGTTCTTGGTTAACAAGGGTAGTTATTTCAGCCATGACCTAAGTACCTTTGAAAGGATTTATACAAAGGCAAGGTGCAAAGAGTAAAAGGAAAGACTGGGATTTGGGTCTTACAGCACCTAACACTCTTCAACGGCTGTTGCCCTACGAAGCCTTACACTTCTACTCAAAACCTATTTCAAAGCTATGAAATAACAAAAGAGTAACCAAGACACAAAGTAACTAATATTCTTTTTTTGATGTAAAAGATTAGCCAGAGCTGCAACTATAGAGCATACTTAGAATAACTAGTTTGACGATTGAAAGAAAAGTGAAGAAGAATGATGAAGAAAAAGAGAGAATGCTCTGATACCAATAAAAGGAAATTCTACTAACAAGCCAAGAATACAATATTACAAGCTTAACCGAACTCTACCTTTACAAGTGAAGGGGCTTCCCCTTTTATAGGCACAAGTTCACTAAACAGTACAGTACATGTGGCACACCAAGTAACACACAAAACTACTTTACATAAGGATCGCACACGTATAAAGCAACACACTATCACAATACTATTACATATAAGATTCTCTATACTTTATGTCACATCATGTCTTTGTGTTAGGATAAGATTCCTCCTTTAAGTCGCATCATCAATCACACCGGCTTTATGTCCTAAACAGTACATGACAAGTTCACTAAATAGTACAGGACACGTGGCACACTAAGTAACACATAAAACTACTTTGCATTAGGATCGGACACGTATAAAGCAACACACTATTACAATACTATTACAAATAAGATTCTCTATACTTTATGTCACATCATGTCTTTATGTCAGGATAAGATTCTTCCTTTAAGTCGCATCATCAATCACACTGGCTTTATGTCCTATCATCTGGTGCTTTCATTGAGATTTCAAATCCTAAGGAAAATGGGCCTGAATGTCTGCTTCAGCTGCCGCTTCGTCAAAGCACTCTGCTAACCACAACCTAAATTTCGATCTCGGATCTCATGGACCTCTGCGATCCACTCGCTCTTCCAAATCCATTGGTGGGTCTCCTACCAATGGTCATAATCCAGTTTTTGGGTCATCGATGTTTCAGAAACCCCACAATTTTAGTGATCTCTGCGATATTTTTGTTGGCTCGGCGAGGTACACAAGCAAATCAATAACTCATGGTGCCAATTTGGTGGTCTTCAATTTTGACTCCATGTTTGGTGGCTTCGATGATATAGGTGTGGTGTATTTGATGATATTCTTGGTGGGTTTGGTAAAGCTGAGCCCTAATTGAAGAGCTTCTATTCCAAAGGATCAAAAAAGACCGAGAAGGGTGTGCCAAGCTTCAACAATTTGATACTTGGGTTTGGAGGTAGTTGGCCCGCTAGTGAAAGGTATTGTTATTTTATAATTACCTATCATTGTTAAAACATGTTTTTGCTCTGTACCCGAAACTTGTTATCATTGGTTAAATTGAGTTTTCATTTCTTGAATTTTCTAGATCAATTTATGCCATGGAATTTTAGTTTTGATTCATTCCCATTTGGCTTCTTGATCTTCTCTTTATAGCTAGGGAAACCTAATTTCTTAGAAAATATTATAACGAATTTCATAACTCTTTGACTAAGTAAATCGTCTATGCAATAAGAGTAGTAAATTTGTAAAACTTGAGCATGATGTAACGCCACACTCTCTCTCCAACCAATATTGTCTCCAATTTAGCCACCGCACTTCAGACGGTATGGAGTTTTTGGTCAGACTTTCCAAGGGGGTCACCCATCCTAGGAATGCTCCCACTGGAGCACGCTTAACCCCAGAGTTCTTCCAACTCTGAAACCAAGTGCTCTGAAAAGGCCTTGGTTGTTAAGAGAGTGCTCACTTTACATTTGAACCATTACCACATGACCCCCTTCCACACCCGGGTGATGTGGGATTGGATACCGATCTCTGCCAATAAGGTAGCCTGCCAGTGCCTTGCACCCGCCCACACTTACTCTGGCTATGCCAGTAAGGTAGCCTGCCAGTGCCCTTTGCACCCGCCCACACTTACTCTAGCTTTTTTTTTTTTTTAGATCCGGGTCGTCACACATGATGTATTGGAAATCTTAAAATTAATATTTTATTATGAAGTTGGTTATCGATGCATCCCCTGTTTTCTTTTAAATACTCCTTGGATGAATTTATCATGAAAAAACACAGGTGACATGGTCAATTTTGGTAAACTGGTGGTCATAAAAGCTCAATCTGGATTTATGACAGCAAAAGCTTGGACTTATCGTTGGATGGCTCCTAAGGTGTGTAAGTTTTAGCCATATGGATTATCAATACCTTCTGCTAATTTTTTATCCAATTGTGTTTTGTTTTTACTTAAATTTGCTGCATTTTGTGAATTCCATTTGTTTCTCTATGGAAATACTGCATGCATGTTGTTTGGATGTTAATTTGGGTTTTTTTCTTCCTTTTTTATTTTTTAAATTGAAGTATGGTTTGTGAAATGCGGAATTGGGTATAATGTAATTTTGCTTTTTGTGATAAGCTGAAATGGTTACTTGCATGCAGCATTGAATGTTAACTTTTTTTTTTGGGTGTTTTTCTACTGTTGCAAACATTNATGTGGGATTGGATACCGATCTCTGCCAGTAAGGTAGCCTGCCAGTGCCTTGCACCCGCCCACACTTACTCTGGCTATGCCAGTAAGGTAGCCTGCCAGTGCCCTTTGCACCCGCCCACACTTACTCTAGCTTTTTTTTTTTTTTTAGATCCGGGTCGTCACACATGATGTATTGGAAATCTTAAAATTAATATTTTATTATGAAGTTGGTTATCGATGCATCCCCTGTTTTCTTTTGAATACTCCTTGGATGAATTTATCATGAAAAAACACAGGTGACATGGTCATGGTAAACTGGTGGTCATAAAAGCTCAATCTGGATTTATGACAGCAAAAGCTTGGACTTATCCTTGGATGGCTCCTAAGGTGTGTAAGTTTTAGCCATTGGATTATCAATACCTTCTGCTAATTTTTTATCCAATTGTGTTTTGTTTTTACTTAAATTTGCTGCATTTTGTGAATTCCATTTGTTTCTCTATGGAAATACTGCATGCATGTTGTTTGGATGTTAATTTGGGTTTTTTTCTTCCTTTTTTATTTTTTAAATTGAAGTATGGTTTGTGGAATGCGGAATTGGGTATAATGTAATTTTGCTTTTTGTGATAAGCTGAAATGGTTACTTGCATGCAGCATTGAATGTTCAATTTTTAAAGGGAACTTTTTTTTTTGGGTGTTTTTCTACTGTTGCAAACATTCAAATTCTCTCTTTAATGCTAGATTTTCCCAATTGAAACAGCTGTTTTGGACTATAAGTGACAATTTGGGTTCGTACAGCTGCTTTATGCTTTTTCCTCTATTTGGGTTCTTCAAAAGGATGTGTAGATAAGGACTAGTGTATATATAGATAAAGAGTGATATATGGATGATTGAACTAATTCCTTGAAGATATATTTTATTGCAGCATGTAGTGAACAAGACCAGGGAGAGAAGGTAGTAATTCAATTAATAATCTTTGAACAACTTTGCATTTATTTATTTATATTTTTTTCTAGCTCCCTAGTGTCCATTACCAAGGCTACTGAGCAATAGACCAAAAGTTTGCATTATAGTTGTTTGAGTTGAAATTAGATATAGAATTGGAAAACTGGTTTATACATCTATAAAGATTCACGTACAACAAAGTGATATGTGTTTTCATGTATGTCACATTGAACTATGCATTCAAAAAAGTTGATTAAGAATATATCATGTTAACTGATTTATGATTATTTAGTGATGGTTATTTGTGCTTTGATGCTTTTAAGTTGAATTTTTTTGGCATCTCTACTGTTGATGGCAGGAAAAGTGGCTCATACAAAACAGGTTGCTGCACATGGTAGCGAAGTGCATTCAGTTACTTGTTCTGTATGTTGTGACCAACGGAATGTAGGCTACCATAATTTATTTATGTCAAGGAGTAATAGTCCTATACCTAGATACTCGCATGGCCCGTATCTTCAAGCTGTTGGTGCTTTGGATAGGAACCTTCTGAAGCCAACAAGAGCATTCCATGAAGTAGATAACCCTCACTTAATGAGCAAATCTGGTAAAGGGTCATGCAGTGTCATTCTTAAGAAAAGAATTAGAGGAAAATGTTAATGTTATTGTTCTTCAAATCTGGGTAATACTTTTCCCATAGCCTTTTTTGTATTTATTACCTCATATGTAGTTTTGCTTGATACTTAAAAACTCTTTCCAATGTCTTAATTTTGCAGGGGAATATGATCTTCGTAATGGATTATAAAATAGGTACATACTCAGGCAGCTAAAGCTTTAAATCTTTCTATCTAGCTTGTTATCTTTCATTTTTTTCCTTTTTAATTCATAGTAGTTCTCTGACTTACATTTGAATTCGGTGTTAAATTAACATATTTATCAATGCAAGTGGAATTATTAAATTACAGTTTTGTTTGGTTACAAAATTTATGTGTGCGTGAGTGTGCGTGAGGGAGGGGTGCGTGTGGTTAAATTAGCCCCTGCCTCCAATTAAATGTGCATTAACATATTAATATATTTTTATTTTTTTAAAACTCATCTAGGACGGGCTTTGCATGTATAGTAAATATGCCACATGGCAATTTCTAAGACAACTTCAAACTTGCATAGACAACGTGTATAGTAAATGTGCCCGTCGTTTATGTTAGACAATTTTTCTTTTTATGGACATAGGCAATGCACAATGTGTATCGTTTTTGGTGCTCATCGTTGGCAGATTAAATGATGCAATATGAGTCATCTTTGGTGCATAAAGACAATGTGCTTTGTTCATCGTCTTTATGCCACGTCAGACCATAACACGACAAGCAAAGCCAGTCGTCTTATGTGTGAACTAGCCACGTAGATCTGACGTGTCATGAATATAAAGGGGATGGTAAAAAATGGTCGTATTTGATGCTAAAGACGACGGGTTTTGGGCGTCGTGTATTCTTAAGACTTTTTACGACAATGTTTTAGACAACACAAAATGAACATCGCATTTGTTATCAAAGACGATGCACAAAGTACGTTGTGTTTAATTTTCTTTTCTATCAAACAATACATAATGTGCGTCGTGGTTGATCTTTTCTTCTATCAACCACGCCAGACAATAAGCATTGTGTTTGATCGAGGGTTTATTTTTTTTAACTCTTGTTTTTGTTTTTTCTAAATTCAATAGAGTAATTTTTATTTGTTCAAATTTATTATTAAAAATAAAGAATTTAAATAAATTTATAATACGTAATTATAAAACGTAAATGTAATATATATTAAATAAAATGTTACAAAAATAAATAGTATGAAATTTTAAAATTACGATGCACATATATATATATAATACTTAGCCGACATTAGATAAAAAAATTTGACAGATTAGAAATTCCATCGTTCAAATATGTAGCCTACCCTTCTCTAAATTCATTGATATAGTCTTGCACCCAAACATCATTATGAAACCGTTTAAGAAAAATATATATTTTAGACATGAAATATGTTTAACATAAGATAATATAATTATAAATAGAAGTAAGAAAGATAATTAAACTTACCAAGTTATGAAATGATTTGGGTGAAAATTTTCCCTTCAAATTTAAAATTTCTCTCATCATCAGGCATACATAATATGCACATTCACTTCTATCCAGTTGCATAGAAGTTTACAATTGAATTTGAACAAAAAATTAAAGTATATAAAAATGAAATTATTAAATTGAAAAAAAATAAAATATAGTAATTTGACATTTATTACCTTTGTGTTTGGCCAAACCAAATTTTGCCTCTTGGATCTTCTAGTCTTCGGTCCATTCCACAATGTCAAAGCTATTTTCCATATAAAATTAAAATAGTTAAAAATATTTAGTATAATTAATAAATGAAAAAATTAATTGAAACTATTTACCTATTAATCATTTGTTTAAAATCTGCACGGACACCCAATTTAATGGAGTAAAAAAACTAAGCAAAATCTCTGAAATAGACTGACAATGCCAAGCATCCAATGATCACTAATAAAAAATAAACATTTAGATAATATTTATAAATCTAAAAATGAATTAGTAAAACTAAAAAACATTAATAATATGATAAGAATCTAATTTACTTTATTTAAAATATTTAGGGGTGATAATATTGAATCAACCATATTTTATTATCAGTGCTAATGTTTTTCTATCTATGATAGATTTTTGTAGCTCTATTGTCTATATTTCATTTTTGCTCCATGGCAACTGACTTTGGATCAATAAATCCAAACTCAAGAATTTTTGCACTTTTTATCATATCTTCATATAAAAGCTTGAAATAAAAATTTAGAATTAGAAACAACATATATAAAACTTAGAAAAATATTGTAACATTTTAATTGCAAAATAAATAACTTAAAAAATATAATAAGCTCATGACAGTAAGATGCAATCCACAGTAAGCATGCCCATATGACAAAATAATTTTATGTCATCGCTGCACATGACTTCAGATACTTCATTGCCGAAAATGTCGCCTCCCAACTTTACTTCATGACCAAAGTCTTGGTCTTGGATACTAGAAACTATCATACCTAAAAGCCAAACTTTTGGAGGCAAGTCAGCATAAATGATTGTGATTGACATGATAGAGGTTTACTATTGGAGTCTGACTCAACTATTGACTTGCCTTTAGCAGCTATTCGCGCAACTAGCTTGTACCTACAATGTAACATCTCGTTTTTTGAAAATACTAAAATTTCCAAATTTGACCAAGTTTGATCAGCTTGACCATGAGTGGGCCTAGGGTTGAATTTTTGTGTGGATATGTTTTGGCTTTGATTATGGTACCATTGCGTAGAGCTAATCGATACGAGTCCATAGACTGGTAGTATGCTTGATTCGGAGCTAAAACTGTGAAGTTATAGTTAAAATAGTGTGATGGGCATTTTGGTAATTTTGAATTTGGAGATTTACAAAAAGGCCATCACCCTCTACCTCTTGCACCCCCCCTGATGGTATTCTCTCACGCGCAAAACCCCTACCTTGCACCTCACTGGTTTTTGCTGGAAACGGCCAAATTCTGACTGGTTCTGGCTGGCAACTACTCAAGACTCGAAGCCGGCAACCTCCTCTACCTACCCATGCCGGTGACAGCCCGTGGAGTAGCCCAGATCACCGAAAACCATGAGAAATCTGGTCAGCTTTCTTGTTTGCAATCGCCGGATTTCGGCGAGAAATCGGCCAACCCACCATCCAGGAAAGGTTGCCCATGTCTTCCTCTACCTTTCCCCTCCAAGTTCTCGCCATGAAACCTTGTGAATCGCCAGAAAATATGAAGAAACCGGCAAATGCGTTTCTCCTCCAATCATCGGTGTCTGGTTGCGGGGTTGGTCCTTTCCCCCTATTTTGTACCCCCTGAACCCAAATCCATCATTCTTTTCCCTCAAATCCTAGTCAATCAAGCTGCGTGAAGAACTGGGGTTTTGGCCGTGACTTTCCGGCCATCGCCGTTGGTAACTGGGCAAGATAAGTTGTTTATTGTTTCCTCCACTCTCCAAGCTTCATCTTGATATACAATTTGCATATTATTGTTGGGTATTTGAAATTTACTTAATTTTGAGCTTGATTTGGATAGTTGTGAACATTTGAATGTCATTGCATAATATTTGTGATAATTCTTGAAACAATTAAGTTGCTAATGATTGTTAGTAGCAATTTGTAAGTTTAGGGCAATTATGATTTGTGAATTTAAATTCCTCATGTATTTGAATTATCCATGAGAAATGCATTATGATTGTTATACACATATATTGCCGTGTTTGTTTGACCGGATAAGGAGGGGGATTGGATTTTTTTATCCGGTCCCTTCTTTTATCTGGTGTTTGGTAGTGGCTGGGACCGGATATAGAAATCTGATCCCCAAATCCCATCCAAATTTTTCTGTTGTTTCTAATCCCGTTGAAACTCACGGTATTAAAAAGACCAGACTTGATTTCGATCCAATCTCTGAAGAAGATTTATTCTCCCCTGTTCCTCTTCGACCGCAAATATGCAAATCATCCTGCCCAACTATCTGCAAATCTCCGAAATTGACAAATCAACTTCCAACCGAGCTGCTCCACTATTCATCTTCAACCGCAAATCTGCTGGCCAACTATCTGTGCATATCGACAAGTTTTCCAATTTTTTCTCTTTTGTAATTATATATTTTTTATTGTTGTAAAACTTGTATGAGCAAAGCAAAAGCGATTTTGGGGTAAATAGATCTTATTCTACAAGCATCGCAATAGAGACAAAAAGTAAGAGAGAAAGAAAGATGGGGAAGCAACCGGTGAGGATGAAGGTAGTTGTATATGTGCTATCGCCGTTTTAGCAGAAAGTGATGCCGGGGCTCCGGAAGGACTTCACCGGCAAGATCCACCACAAAGTCTCTGAAAACTGGCACAACGCCATTCTCTCTTCTTGCTAAATTCCTATTAATTTCATTTTCTTATTTAATTTCTATGTTTTTTTAGGTCCTAGAAATGAGGGCTTGTGGTCAAACTGACTGTTTAAAGAGGGAAATTGGGTTTTGGGAATGTTGACTTCTAATTTGCTCTGGGCTTGAAGCCAGATTAATAATATACTCTATGAAATAGAAGAGAAAGAAATAATGTTCCGTCATTTAATATATAGATATTTTTTATGTTGGATTATTTTTAATTTTATATTCTTGTTGTTCTGAGAATTCTAATGGCAACATTAGATTGTTCTTAGCCGATGAAAATTGGGTGTTTTTGCTTTCTTGTTATTTAAAGGAATTACGAGGTCTTCCTCTCTAAATGATTACTTATTGCCATCTCCATGTTTGCATTTATTTTACCATTTGTTTGTCTGAATGGCTTGCTGTTGCTGTTGTTATTCGTGTTTGTCCTTGTTTATTCTGTGGGGAAGGCGTGTTTCCACTTTTGATTCTCGTTTTAAATATTATGTTTTATTAAATTTATAATTAGAAAAATATTACAATATATTTTTATATATCATGTTTATTTAAATTAATAATTAAAATTACAATTTCTACTATAATCAAACAAATATAAAATATATTGAAAAAATTAAATTTTTATCCAGTCCAGTCCGAGACTGCACCAAACACAGTATATCATATCCGATCTAGTCCGGTCCTGCACCAAACACAGGACAGGATTTGATAAATCCAGTCCAGCATTATCCAATCCGATCCAATCCTGCTAGCTATATCCGATCCAATCCGATCCTGCGTACCAAACGGACCCTATATGTATATATACACTCAAGGTATAGATACATCGTAGTGTGGGGATAGATTTGATGTTCCGGATAATATTAAGTTGGGATACAAATATGAAAACATGATTTGATTCATATCTTGGCTGTAGATTAATTGAAATTGTTGGATGTTGTTTAAAATCTATGTTTTGGAACCTAGAGCGGGATTATATTAATTGTATTAGTCTGAATGCAAGAGTGGAAGTTTGCTTAGGAAATGATAAGTCATTTAGTTAGAATTTTATGTTATTTTTACTGTGTATGTGGATTAAAGAAGAAAAGTGTTTTACTAGTGATGTTTTGATGTTTTAATAGTGAGCGTATTTATTTCAAAATAATTTTGGAATTATATATTATTACAATTAAATTGCATTCCATTTATTTCAATTGGTTTTCTTGTGCATTTAAAATATGCTATTTAAATATGACACGTGGATTTAAATGGATCGTTGAATCCAGACTTTTATCTGTAATTACGATTTTAATAGAACTCATATTTATTTGGAATAAATATGAAATCTGTGTTTTAAATAGTTATTTAGTAATTTATGAAAATTTTGGATATTTTCGTAATTTTGTAGGAAATGATAATTTCAAAGAATAGTTGTGGTTTTTTGTGGAATTTAAGAACTTTTGGGGCAAATTTCAGATAGTCGAAAGATATGAATATTTTTGAGAAAATTTTCCAAAATAGATGATTTTGAAAAATTGATTTTAAATAAAAAGATCTGAGAAATTGATGAAATCCAATGATGGATGATTTTAGAGATTATTTTGAAGAGTACCACACAATATTGATATGTTGATTGAGATATGTTGGTTATTACGAGCGCTATTGTTATATTGTGCCATCCTCTGCTGCAGAAAGGTGTCGAGAGAGAGATGATGAGGATCCTGCCACGATGTATTTGGGACGCCGGTACGCCGTGATGAGTTATACCCCCTTCCCCCGCCTGTGGTGCTGTTAGGATGCTGCACACTATTATGATATTATAAAGTTATATTGTGCCATCCTCTGCTGCGGACACGTGTTGGAAGAGAGATGATGAGGATCCTGCCATGACGTATTTGGGACGCCGGTCAGTTGAGATGAGTTATACACCCCTCCCCTGCCTGTGACGCCATCAGGAGGCTGAGGGTCACACGGCACAATATTAGAGTGTTGTACCGAATATGATATATGATTAATGATTTATGGTTTTATATTGGTTTTTGAATTTATGAGTTGTAGCCCATCTATTCGATTTTACGGGTTGTGGCCCATCTACTTGGCATTTTATGAGGATATGTTCAACAAAATGAATTTTAAATGTTTTACTGAAACTCATTTATGGTTCTAGTGATTGATGCGAGATTTTAAGTGATAATGTTAAATTGTGTTTTCGCCCCAAAATTGTGTTATAATGATTTAATGGTTTTTGTGAATAAAGCTAAGAATTTTGTGAAATTCATTTCAAACGGGAAAGTGACGTGAGGTATTGATGTAGTGATTTTTATTTGGGAATAAAATTATTAAATGTTTTATTTTATTGATGTTTTCAAGAATTATTTGGTTATGGTAGAAAGTTGAGGAGGATGTTGAGATATGGTCATGGCTCGAGTATGCAGCTGCTCGAAACATCTTTTAAGAAAAAATTCAAATCAGTTAAGAACTACAGATAGCTTGATCCCTATTAATAGGGGTATGTAGGCAGCTCAATTTTTAGGCTGAGTCCAGCTAAGAATATATAATTGATGTATTTTATTTGAATGTTGAATTATTCTCTGAGGTGTGGTTACTATGTGGAAGTGATGCTGGTAGATTGGATTATGTATAGGAATGTGTTTTCTTGCAAGGATTGTACCTTTTATGTATTTGAGAAATGTTCCAAAAATAGACAAAATGCTGTCGAAAATTTTATTAAAATTTCTCGCACTATAGAATCTTTCTCTTTTTGATCGATTCGTCTTTATTTAATAATTTATAGTGGAGTTACTTAACTGCTTAATAGTTTAATAGAAATATTAAGTCATGCAGGCAGGATCTAGGCGAATCGGATCTTGTCATACAAACTAGTTTTCCAATACTTAAAAATATGATAAAAAAAAACCAAATAAGAATTACATTAGTAAATAGTAATTACCTCATCTCTCAATAAAATGACCAAAGATTTTGGTCAAGCCCAAAGTTTCTCCTACCGAAACTATGGCATAAGAAGAAATTAGTAGTTGTGCTAAATGATCAATCACCACATGCATATTAATCTAAACATTGTCACTTCCCAAATGCACTCCATGGCATACAGCTTGAGGATCATTTGTAGAAAACAGTCGTTCTTTTGCTACTATATTATCAAGTGTGCCCATAAATGATCAATCACCACATGCACTTTAATCTAAACACCAGGAAATGTCGCCCCAATTATTGTTAACAAACTAATCTGACATCATCTTTTGAAATGGATTGGCTACAAAATTTGGCCTAGTGCCTCCCATCTGCGAACTAGTCATATGTAAGTTCTCCTTCAGCTCTCGAACAATTTAGTAAATGGAGCCATATGTTGATCTTTATAGGCCATTTGTTGTTCTTTTTTCAGCCATCTCCCTTTTGAAACTGTTCATTTCTTCTCTATTGGCATGTTCTTTTCCTTTCTGCACTAAAAATTGTCTAGAGTGGTACCAATATTCAGTTGGATTCACAATATGACCCCCAGCCCTAACTCGATCTCTATGCTCCAGAGTCCTCAATGCCATTGTCAATATATCATTGCATGTGTCCAATGATACATCAAATTCTCCACAAGCATGTTGGTCTAACAACGCATCTTGCAGTTAAAGTTTAATTAGCACAATGAATCATTTAATAAATCATTTTTAAATCAGGAAAAGTTAACTTACAATTTTTTCTACAACTGCAGCAGCTTCGGAAGTTTTTTACTTTCTAGTCTTGCCAATATGACCATTCTTCCACAACAACTTCCTTAGCACCCACTCCCTGCTCCAGGTTCTCAGTTTCTAACATTTAAATATATTAATTAGTCACAACATAAATCAAATACAATTAATTCATTACCAAATTAATTACCTTATAATAATAGTAATTATCAGTTACCTTAATTGTCTCCCACATAAGCTTTTTCAATTCAACATGCACAATATTTCAATTCTTATAATTGATAGGAAATATTTCGAGTTTGGATGCATAATCTAATTTAACTTTATTAACTCCAACTCCAAAATCATTATAAATAAATTCTTCAGCTTTGCAAGTTGCTTTTTATTTTATACCTTGTTTTTTGTACACTTAATCACATTTGAACACTGAAATTTGAAACTTAATGTAATCTACATTCCATATTTCAACCAAAGTACCATAGAAGGCCAAATTACAAAATATTAGATTATTGTCCTTTGCACTTGTATATTGCATTGTCTTCACAACCAAAGTTACTCTACTATTTTGCGTTACACGCTTATTATCTCATTCGATAGTATAAAACTAAAATCCATTAATATCATATCCTGAATCTAATATTACATCAAACTGTGATGTTGTCCACCTCAATGTTTCGGACACATTAATTTTTTTTTTTCAATATCTTCATACTCACATTGTTGTTTATATCGATTGGGCATGTTTCCAATCCTTGCAAAGTCTCTCTGACACTCACTGCAAAACTCTATGGGTTCTTCAGCAATGTAGTTCTTAGCAATGCAACCTTCTAGTTAATTATGATTTCTGACAAATCCGATTAACACTTTCATATATCTCTCAAATGGATACATCCATCAAAACTAAATTGGTCCACACAATCTCACTTCTCGAACCAAATGAATAGTCAAATGGAACATTATATCAAGAAATTTTGGGGCAATTTTTTTCCCAATAAACACAATGTAGTTACAATTTCTATTTGAATAATGTCTAACTTTGCAACTTTTATCTCTTTTTTGCAAATAGAATTAGAAACAAAATCTTGTAATTGCATATCTTACATCCTTAGGAAGAAGTGATCTAATCGAACATGAAGCAATTGTTGCATCAATGTATGACAATCGTGCAATTTAATACTATTCAACTTTAATTCTTTTGTTGAACAATTATTTAAAATTTCAAAGACTAACCATTCGAAAATTTTAAATCAACCATGCACTTGCTGTTTCTTTTTCTGTTCCTTAGACAAAGTGTAGCAAGCAGGTAAAAGATAAGTCTTTTTCTCTTCCACCAGAGGTACTAAATTTTTTTCCAAACCCAATTCTATCAAATCCAATCAAGCATTAAGTCCATTCTTTGTCTTCCTAGGAAGGTTAAATAAAGTACCAGCTACACTCTCACTTATATTTTTCTCAATATGCATGGCATCTACATTATGTCTTACATATAATGATTTCCAAGCACATCTATCACCAGCAGTTCTTTTACATTTATTCCCACGACCAAATTTCATAATATCAAGTTTTCTATCGATTTGTTCTCCCGTCATAGGTAAAGAAGTTGAAACTCTTGCAAACCGTTAAAGACATTCTTTTGCTTTTGAAATGGATGATGATTACGAAAGAATTTTCTTTGTCCATAATGACTCATTTTCATTTCATTTATCTAAATTTTTTATACTAATTCACATTTACGACGATACATAAGTCCATCGTATTGATGTATATATTGACGGTAAAAAATTATAAGTATATAAATCAATATAAACTCATATCCATGCATATAAATTATACTTACAAATTGAGTTGCTTATTGCTAAGTAAAGCTCAAAACCCACCACCAACGACAAAAGCCCGCAGCCATCCAATATGCCTATCAAACTTGAAATCGCCACCAACAATGACACAAAGCCACAACCACCCACACTGAATATGCCTTTCATGTTTAAAATCGCCACCACCCACACATAAACCACCACTAGCAAAGCCTATCACGCTAAAAAAACACAAACAAATGACCCAAAAAATAGTCAAAATCAAGGCCTAGTCAAACTAATCGAGCAAAAAATCATCAAGGTATTATGAAACTCATCGAAAAATACTAAAAATTAGTCAAAATATATATATTACAAGCTCAAATTTAAAAAATTAAAAGCTTAATTTCAAACCGTAACAAACCATCTAATGAAACTAAAAGTCAAAACATTATTTAATTATAGCATAATGAAACGATTTTAACTAGTTTTGGAAAGAAAACGGCGAGGAATCATGCACGGGTCTGAGATTTTGTAATTAAGCAATGTTGTGGAGGTAATACGATTTTTGCCAAATGGATAAGAAATTAGATGAAACCCCTGTTAAAACCAGGGTAAAACAGCAATGTTTCCATACAGGTCGTGGTTGGTGTGAGTAACCATGACGCACATGTGCTGCTTGAATGGATAGCTAAAATGATGATGTTTCCATTTACGATGCAATATATGCGTCATGAATGGTGTGAGTATTCAAGATGCACATGTCCTTCGTGAATCGTTGTGCATATACGGCTCACTAGCCTGTCGTAAATGCATATTGACTACGAGGGGTCTCACCCGTCGTATTAGCATATGAAAATGGTGTAGTGTCATAGATAATGTAGTTTACATGTCGTTCTTCCAAGGTTGCATATGTTCCCACGTACTCCCATGTTGCCTCAAGTCATGGACACGTGGTTTCTATGTGTTTTATATTATAAGCATCTACAATGATTTTTTGTTTTACTTAATTTTAATTATGACATTCTAAAACTTCAACATTGTAATTATGTAAAACAAAATTAATAATTATTTATCATTTCAATTTTCTTCGTATTTAATATTTACTACGATATTTCCCTTTAAATTCGTCGTAAATGGAATTTGGACACAATGTCTTCAGGTTAACAGCCTAGTGAAATTGCTCTAGGAGAATGATCCAAGTTCAAATTCTTAGATTTCTAATATTGAAAAAAATAAAAATAAAATACATTATAGTATTCGTCATTCGTTTACATGCAAAATTTTACGTTGTAGTATATTCTACTCCTTTATAACTTTTGATCTTTTGTAAGAGTTTAGAATAAGTTACATTTTACTTTCAAACTCTCTGAAAGACTTAAAGGTATTCTAAAATCTTATTCTAACCTTATTTTAGGGTTGTTATAAAACTTTAGATCTAAATGTACTTTAGGTACCCTTTAAAATTGATTTTGTCCACATTGGGGTATCTACAATTAATTTGTGCAATTGATACCTTGTAATTTATAAAAAATTGCACATTTGTCCAATTTTGTTAAAATTGACAGATTTCGTGAACTTAGGCATCACGTGCACCACACGTAACTTTCAAAATTGATTTTTTCATTTTTAATTGTGCCAAAAATTTAAAAACAAGAAAGAAAAGCCACAAAAAAATTTCAAACTTGTTTTTTCCTATATTTCAATGTTTTTAATATTTGGTAGAATAAAAAATGAAGAAACCAATTTTGACGGTCACGTGACCTCTAAGTTAACGAAATGTGTAACTTTTTTCAAATTTCATGGTATCTTTTGCACAAATTAATTCTAGAAACTTCTATGTGAACAAATTTAATTTAGAAGGTAATAAAGTGCCTTAAAACCTAAACTTTAAAAGTCAAAAACACCATTTCATAACTCTATGTCAGATATGTCAGCTATAGTCATGTTGCACAATCAGCTATAGTCACCACTAAAAATAAGGGTCATAAAAATGGCTAGAAATCAATGTTTTAAACGAATCCAAACCGTTGTATAATCCGGTGTCGTATAAAGTCTCAAACATAAACGATGGTTCATAACTGAGATTTTTACACAATGAAACTGTCATTTTAAAACTTGTTTGTTGACGTGGAATATCACATGGGCACACTGTGGCATACAGTATAAATGATAGATCCTCTATCAATGGTCGTTTAAAATGATGACTTGGAAGATTGTCTACATGGCAACTGTTGTTTTAGTGTAGCAATGTGGCAATGAGTGCCACGTGGATTTTGACTATATGCAATGATTCTTTATAGTGAATCACCGTTTAAAGTTGTTTATTTATTTATTTGTTTTTTGCAAATTGGATTTGTTTGGGCAGATTAAAAACATGCAATTTTTTTTAATATGTTTATTGTTCAATTAAAAGTAATAATCACCATTAAATCATAAAAAATAAAAACAATAATTGTTACTTTGATTAAGTTATAAAAACAACAATACTAATTAAACATTATCAACACACATCCATATAAACTCACAATAATACAATCTTCTAGTTTATTCATACCAAAAATGCCATTACCGAGCAAAAGCTTGCCCATAAAAACTCATACATAGGTTAAATCTCAACACTTATCAACACCCACGTACATGCAATCGATACTAAGTAAAAAAACCCACAAAAGTTGAAATACCAAAAACCCAATTACCAATAAAAAAACTGATAAGATAAACCAACTAAAACCTAATGTTTTGGTATTTTACAAATACCCATATACAAGTCCACAAAACGAAAAAAAAAATTTGTTGTATACTTACTTTAACGTTTCCAATGAAGATAAAGCAAATTTCAATAAAAAATCGAGCAATGAGACTTTCACAAATCGGTTTGCAGCGAAGAAAAATAGGTTTTCGTAGCAAAGGAAAATGGGTTTCGGTGGAAAAGTGGAGAAATGAAGGATAAATGCACCTAAACCTCCAAAAATACGCATATGAAATGATGCCGATTGAAATAAAACGTTGGGCCTGGCTTAGGGGTCATAAACTACGTCATTGAAGTGCATATAAATGCTAGTTTTTCAAAATCATCGATATTTGTATGCTTAAACGATGGATAGTAATTTGAGAGGTATAAGAATGACGAACTGTCATTTATAAAAAATAAAAATGACGAACCATGTGTACAAGAACGTCGGTTATAGCTAAGGGCCATTACTTTTACATGTGGTTGATACATGGATGATACATGGAAAAGGCATCAACTATATATGTTGGTGCATGAGCAATCGACGTTTTTGTTGGATGGTTAACAAATCGATGTTTATGTGGTGATATGACAATGTGGATGACATGTGTCATGATCAGCCTACATACACGTCGATCCACTTCGAATCGATATTAATGATTGAGCATATACACGTCAGTTTCTCAAAGGAACCAATGTTAATGTTTGTTGTTCACATGGAATGACATGTGACAGGATCAAGGCAACAAATACCATGGTTTTTAGCAAGGGCCATCATATATGTGATAGGTAGACATGCGAGAACCTATGTATAAGATAAGTTACAATGTGGCAGCGAACTTGTTCATAAACGACAGGCCTAAGCTAGGCCCGGAGTTTCAAATGCGTATTTTTTGAGGTTTAGACCCCTCCCTCCTTCATTCCTCTCCATTTTTCCACTGAAACCTATTTTTCTTCACTGCAAACCGATTCGTGAAGGTCTCTTTGCTAGAGTTTTCGCTGAAATTTGTTATGTTTCCGCAGGAAACTTTAAGTAAGTATACAACAACTTTTTTAATGCCGTTTTTATACTCTTTTTTTTTTTTGTTTTATTGACTTGTATGTGGGTATTTGTAAAATACCGAAAAGTTTGATTGGAGTGGGTATATTTGATCGATTCATTCTTGGTAATGGGGTATTGGATTTGTTTCAACTTGACTTTGTGAGTTTTTTGCTCGATATCTATTTCATGTTGATTGGTGTTGAGATTTAACCCATAAATGGGTTTTTTTGGGCAAGTTTTTGCACGGTAATGGCTTTTTTGGTATGAATAAACATGGAGATTCTATTATTATGAGCTTATATGGATGGGTGTCGATAATGTTTAATTTGTATTGTTGTTATTATAACTTAATAAAAGTAACAATTATTGTTTATATATTTTTTATTTAATGGTGATTATTAATTTTAATTGAAAATTAAATATATTAAAAATAAAAACTGCATGTTTTAAATTTGCCCAATTAATTTCAATTCGCAAAAAAATAAAAATAAAATTAAACGCCGGTTCAACATAAAGAACCATTGCGTATAGTCAAAATCTGCACTAAAATGACGATTGTCAAGTACACATTATGCCACATCATCATGACAATTTAGAAGAGAAACTGTCATTTATATTGTGTGCCACGTGGCATCCATTTGGCATTTAACATCATCAAACATGGTTTAAATAACAATTTCACGATGTAAAAATGTCGATTACGAACCGTTGTTTATGTTGAAGAGTTTATACAATACCGAATTAGACTATATTTTGATTCATCGTTTAAATGTTTAAAACATCGATTTCTACCTGACGTTTGTGACACTTATTTTTAGTGGTGAATGAACAAAATCACATTAATTGGTATAGCATATATAATGGCAATCTTTCAGCAGTCCTCCCAAATCTAACAACAACAAGCATTGTCCTTCTAATCATGGAAAGGACTAACTAATATGGAATGTTCAAAATTTCTTCGGCTGCTATGGTAAAATTTATAATTTAAGTTTTTAGTTATTAATGTTTAATTTTTATTCAAAGATTTTTTAGTTATATATATTTGTTAAGCTATTGTAAAGTATATCTGGCAATTTTAAAATATATACCATTACTAATAGTCTACTATAACGACAAATCAATGACAAAGCGTCACTAATATCTACTATTAGTGACGGTCTTGATTTTAATAATTATTTATTTTTGAAAAAATATGTAGGTGGACAAATTTACCCTTAACAAAACATAGTGTAAGGTGCTTGAATTTTTTTAGTCCAGGATGCAAAAGCCAACAAAAAAAAAATTAGGATGTATTGTACTAGCTCCGATAAAGTTCGGAATGCATAGGTGCCAACTGCAAAATGTACTATTTTCTTAAATAATTCTAAATTTTCTTCATCCTCATATTCTAATATATATATATATATATATATGTGAAAATTTTAAAATAATGATATCTTTATTTTATTAAGATGAAAATTGTCACTAAAAATATATTTTTACTGACAACTCTGAAAATATAGTCATTGATAATTTATTTTTGTTTAGCAACAATATTTCTAGATTTGTCACTAAAAATATATTTTTAGTGACAATCTAAACCATTTAATTGGATACCCGTATGAATTTTAAATAAATGATTAATAAGTAAACAATTTCAATTATTATTTTTTTTATTAATTATATTAAATATTTTTTAGTATTGTAATGTTATATGGAATAGAACTTTTGGAATAGACCAACTTAATTATATTAAATGTTTTTAACTATTTTTCTTCCAATTTTATAATTTCATTTTAATCTAGATTAATATTTTGTTCAAGTACAATTGTTGACTCCTATGTAACCAGATGACATAGTCAACAATTTCAACTTTCTCATTGCCCAAAACATTGGACAACGTGTGCACTTTTCTCTATTTAAAGGGTGTATGCATTGGTTGTAGAGAATCACTCCCACAAATCAACAACACAAAACCAATTTCAAAATTTCTCAAACATGTCCGGCACAAAATCAATAATCCCTCTCGCTTTCGTATTCTTGTGTGCTTTCCTCCATGCAGCCAATGCTGCGGACGCTCTCTACCATTTCTTGGTCCCATTGATAAAAGGTGGATATGTCATTCTTGTGCTTGGCAGTCTTTTGGGGTGGAAGGAACTTGTTTAGAAATTTCTACTCCTTAGCAGCCCATGTAGTGATTCAACCTGCAGGCAAAAATAGAAGCCAAGCTTTTGCCTTGTCTCTAAGAGTGCAAGGAAATAACCTCAACCTCACAGCATCATCATAAGCACCATGGTATTTAAACATATCACATATTTGATAAAAATTAGATATGGAGGTTAGGATCGTTAGAAGGCAAACCATGAAAGGGATGATTATTTAGCATATTCATAGTGGTGGTTTTAATCTCAAAGTTTTGAGCATGAATTGCAAGCCTTCTATACAAGACAACTCTTCCACTATCTTGTGGGCAGCATACTCACAGATTGGCATATCTTCTTCTTGTTAGTTCTCCATTGCTCTTCTTTGTACAGTGTCTGCGGATTGGGCATCAAATGATTTAGATTCTAAATCATCCTTGAATTCTTTGGATTCAGTTGAATATTAAAAATAAATAATATACTATATTTATAAATATTTAAGAAAGTAATAATTTTGCATATAATTAAATCGTACCAACAATGATATGGAATTAACCATATCCTATTGAAGTCGGATTGATCTTTTCACCGTCTAACCAATTGCTCAGCTTGGGATGCAAACATATCAGGTCCAACATTCTACACCACATGTGGATCAATAAAAGCATACAACAAAATCTTTCCAGTGCAGATTAGATGTTGATACAGCTTCCTGCAAGAAAACATCATGTCAAATACAATTTAAGTAAATTTTAAATTTGTTGAAGTTGACACATGTAAATCCGCAATCATCTTTCTTAACACCATGATTGATGTTAGCCCAATCACATTTGAACATCGGAATTCAAAATTTAATGTAATCCACATCCCATATTTCGACCACTACACCATAAATGCATCAACTATTTAATTAATATCATAGTAAATCCAACAAACACTAGATGTGAAATTTTGCAATAAAAGTAACAATTAATGTTAAGCTTACTTCATCTCGAAACCATGCAATGAAAGTGCGATTTTGCTAGTCTTGAAACCATGTTGCTTTTCTTGTTTTGTTACAAATATCACACTTCAAACTTTCCATATGTTTCCTAAAGAAAACAAAAGTTAAATCAAATGGGATAACTCACAATGTTAATGACTATAGTAAACCAATATTCAATAAAAATATAGAGCATTAAACTTACTCAAAGTAAGGTTGTACTTTAGGTGTATTTGAAAGTATGTACAGATGTACTTGCTCCCATTGGTCACAAGTAATACCCAACAAATTACCCCAATTCAAAGGATCACCAGTATCATCTTTTACAGATTGTACTTCATGGTGGCCAAGTGGGTTCCTGATTGCATGCACACATTTTCGATAAACACTACAAAATTTGATTGCTTCCTCAGCGATGTAGTTCTATGCAATGTAGCCTTCTGGGCGGTAATGATTGCGAACATACTCCTTCAACAATTTCATGTATCTTTCAAATGGATATATCCACTGAAAGAAAATTGGCCCACATAATCGCACTTCTCGAGCAAAATGAACAGTTAGATGAACCATTATATCAAAGAAAGACAGAGGAAAATACTTTTCAAGTAAACACAATGTCTTCACAAGATCTATTTGAATAATGTCCAAATTTGAAACATCAATCTCATTTTTGCATATAGCATTGAAGAAAAAACTAAATCTCATTATTACATGTCAGACATTTTTCGGGAGGACTGATCCAAGTACAACATGCATAAGTTGTTGCATCAATGTATTTAAATCATTAGATTTCATGCCTTTCAACTTCAAATCATTCATCAGCACAATATTTCAAAAATTTGAAGAGTAGCCATCAGGAACTTTTAAATTTGCCAAACACTTGCAAAATTTTTTTTCTCTTCCTTGGATAATATGCAACATGCAGGTGGTAGATATGTCATTTTCTCTTCAACAACAAAAGCCAAATCACTTCTTATGCCCATTTCGACCAATTCGACCAAATCAAGCCGAGAATTAAGTTCATCTTTAGTTTTTCCAGGAATGTTAAGCAATGTGCCAACAATGCTCTCACATATATTTTTGTCAATATGCATGACATCTAAGTTATGTCTCACATATAATGACTTCCAATATTCAAGCTCAAAAAATATAGACTTCTTCTTTCAGCAATCTCGATCAGCAGTAGACTTTTTTCTCTTATTACCACTATCAAATGACTTAGAGTTAAGTTTTCGAAGTATATCTTCTCTCGTCACAGGTAAAGGAGTTGGACAAAACTCCTGAAATCCATTAAAAAACTTCTTTTGCTTTTGAAAATGATGATCACTCGGAAGAAACCTCTTATGTCTGCAATAACTCATTTTTCTACAATTTTTCAAACTTTGATCACACGTGTTCTCGCTGCAAATAGGACAAGCAAACTATCATTTGGTGGCATGACCAGACAAATTAATATATGCAGGGAGGTTATTTAAAGTCCACAATAATATTGCTCGCAAAGTGAAAAATTTCCGCCTACACACATCCCAAGTTGGCACCCCTCACCCCACAACTGCTTAAGATTTTCAATCAATGACTACAAATAAACATATATATCATTGCTAGGCTGCTTTGGTCCATATATCAACACTGTCAACATTATAAACTTCCTCTTCATACACAACGATGGTGGAAGATTATATGTAACTGTAAGCACAGGCCAACAACTGTATTGAGAACTCATATGCTTATGTGGGTTAATGTCATCAGCTGCAATTCCAAGCCTTAAGTTTCGACATTCATTACCAAAATTAGGCCACATGTGATCAACTAGCTTCCAATACGGTGAATCAGCGGGATGACTTAACTTGCCAACAGTGACTTTTCGTTCATTTGCATGCCACGTCAGATTTTTAGCTGTGTCAACGCTTTGAAACATCCTCTTGAACCGCAGAATGGATGTAAAATACCACATGACTTTATGAGGAAAATTTACACGTTTAGTTCCATCGTCAGTTTCCTTCAACCTAGATGCTCCGCATTTAGGACAATTTTCTTATGGTGCATATTATTTTCGATAAAGAATGCAATTGTTGCGACAACAATGTATTTTCTCATAATCCATGCCCAATCATGTCAAAGTTTTTTTCACGTTGTACATAGAATCTGGCAAAACATTATTGCTCGGTAGCATTTTCAGCAACAACTTTAATAATTTAGAAAAACTTGTGTCCGAAAGACCGTATTTCGATTTCAAGTTGTACAACTTTACGAAACTAGATAGTTTGGTAAAGTTCGTACAACCTGGATACAAAGGAGTTTCAGTATCCTCCAACAACCTCTTAAATTCACCAAGATTATCCAAGAACTTGTCACAAGCATCATTCACCATGTCATTATTAGTACCCACCACATCTTCATCCTCCGTATTTTATGTGGGTAAAATGACTTTCAGTGTTATTGCTTTTACTAATTCCACTAACTCTAGAACAATCTCCACGATATCCTTCCAACTATTCTCCATGTAAAATCCACTTACGATAATTCATATCAAACCCCTTAAAGTATACATGTTCTCTCACTTCTTCAATACTGCTAAAAAATAAATTCCCACATTCCATACAAGGACATCAAATTTTACCATATCTATTTGCACTTTTCTCACTAAATTGTAAACATTTCAAAACCCTTTTGAAATGAATCGATTCTCCTATCCATCATTATCCATGATTTGTTTATTTTATCTATTTGAAGAACAAGTAATTAAGACTAATTTAAACAACAATGATTTAAAATATAGCAATGAATAATATATTACTAATAAGTTGACAAACATTTAATAATTAACAAATCAATAATAGAAAATAAATAGAGAACAATAAATAAATAATAAATATAGAGACAACAATAATTACACAACTAATTAATATTAATATTTTACTATATTCTAAAATTAACTACAACAACATAAATATACAATAAATAACAATACTATATGAGATTATAATATATCAAATATTTAAAAAAACTAACAAATTTAATAAAAGCACAACATATATACATCATTGCGGAATTTAAATATTAAATAATAATTATAAAAAAATTATTTCATGAAAATAAATATAATTTAAATGATAATGCAATAACATAAATATTTAATGTGGTTAATTACAGAAAATTACTTACCTCGATGGTGAGCTTTTTTACAACAATCAACTTCAAGCTCAACAAATTGATGACTTAAATGCTGAATAAAAGCTATTTGAATATTTTTTATCACCACTAAAAGAATTTGAAAGAAAATTATGGGAGAAATGAAGAAAATTTTTCTTAATTACAAGTGAGTTTGATTGAGAAAGAAGATGAAAATAAATAGGCTCAAAAATTTACAATGGCTATATTTTTTTACAATGGCTATTTTTGCAACGTTTAAACCCACGTTTTAGAAGCTCAATGTAAGAGCGCCACGTGGAATGACAGGACCCGCCCCGGAAATCCCTCCGGATTTTCCGGAGAGGCCCCGCCTGAGGAAGATTCCACCAGAACCCCTCGGGGCAACCGACAGAATCCTCCTCCGAAAGGGGATAATAATCAAATAAACAAATAAACAATAATGGGACGAATAGTAAATAAGATATGAACGAAAAGTAGATAAAATAAGCACCACAATAATTAACGAGTCATAATGAATAAATAAGAAACAATGTATGAAGTATGTGGGAATGACAGAGCCACTAAGAGCGATAGACAAAATATAAGTAATACAAATCCAACATGAACAGAATAAGATCAGAGTCTAATACATAAGAAGAAGTAATAAACAGATGCGATAAGCGGATGCGATGCCGATGCGAAATGCCGATGGTAGTCCACGGGAACCTGCGACTAGGACCTAGGGAACGAAGTAAAAAATAACAAAACGTGAGATATAAAATTTCAGCAGTTAAAACCTTTACACTCAAACCTCACGTCACTCAGTTGAAAGGTTCCCCATTTTGAAAATAATTTCGTAAAACCCTCGGTTTACCCCAAATCATTAAATCAATAAAAACGGTTTAGGGACGAAAATGTAATTTAAAACAATTATCGAAATCGCGTACCAAACACTAAAAACGTAAATGAAATCCATAATAATTAATTGATGGTCAAACACAATTTCATAAACGATCAAGCAAATGGGTCAAAATCTGAAACCAAAGGCCATAGGCCACAATCCATAAAATCAAACCATCAATTTAAAATCAGAAACCAACCAATATAAAACCAAATCGGTATAAACTCAGCAAACAACAATTATAAAACCCAACCAGTATAAATCAGCAATCAATATAAAACCAAATCCGGTATAAAATCCGCAATGAATCAGAACCATCATAAAACCAACCGGTACCACAGCATATATCGTGCCGTGTGACCCTCAGCGTCCTGACGGCGTCACAGGCGGGGGAGGGGGGCTCAGTCATCACAACGAATCGGCGTCCCAAATCCGTCATGGCAGGATCCTCATCATCTCTCTCTCGACACGTGTCCGCAGCAGAGGATGGCATATATAATAATAATAATAATAATAATAACACGCATAGAACTCATATAACTCGGTACATCTCGATACAGTGTGGTACTCCTCAAAATCATTTATAAAATCATCCATGATATCATCAATTTTTCAAATCCTTTATTTTTAAAACCATTTTGCAAATCCTTTTAATTTTAAACAATTTTCCAAAATCTTCTATTTAACAGAATTTATGAAAAGCAACAATTATATCGAATATTAAAAATTTGCCCCAAAATTTTCTTAAATTTCACAAAGTCACAATTTTTCTTTAAAATCACCAAATTTCCACAATATCGTAAAATCTCCAAAACATTTCAAATTCGCTAAACAACCAATTAAAACACAAATTTCATAAATATTCCAATAAATATGAAATCTATCAAATCATAAAATCAACTCATGCAAATATTTAAATCATCATAAAACATATTTAATAATCTTAATTTAAATGCACAAGAAAATTTAATCAAAACAAATTAATATAAATGAAATCGAATATAGCATATATTCCCAAATGATTTAGAAAATAAATGCACTCACTGGTTTGACGCGTGCTCTTGCTGGATCTCCGGTCCAGCCCTCGAACGTGCACGAGCACCTAAAAATAATTTACCGAAAAATCTTTTAATTATCAAAAACTATCCAAAGGCTCAAAGGAGTCCTCTAAGTCTCAAACTACAAGATTAAAACACTAAATACTAAGATTGCCCAACATTTTCAGTAATTACGAAAATATCCCAATATTTTCGAAAATTACAAAAATGCCCTTAACGGCAAAAATCCCCAAAATTTGAATTACTCCGTTTCAAGTCCAATTGCAACAAACTTTATACCGAAACGAAATTGAAGATGCAAGGAATGAGAAACTACCTTCAATTTCAAGATTCGTTGTAGCAATTGATCAGAATCGATCCCGGACGATCGGACCTCAACCGGAATTGGGCGTTTCCAAATCCGACCGAAATTGGGTCAAATTGACTGGACAGCAAGCTTGCCCATGACCCCCGGAACGCGTTGGGACGGGAGGTGAGCAACCACTCGCCGGCGGTGGAGCAAAACGGCGGCGGCGCGTGAGGCTCGGTCACGGCGGCGCTTGGGCGGCGCGTGGGGCGCGTGTGGTGGTCGTCGGAGCTCGGGAAAGTGTAGATCTGGTCGCCGGCGTGCTCTGAAGCTTGTGGTGGTGGCTGTGTCGTCCCACTCGCCGGCGATCGGAGTAGATCTAGCCGGAAAGGTGACTGCCTCGGGGTGATTTTTTTGAGACTTTGCGGCGGTTTTCCGGCGTGATCCGGCGGTTTCCGGCGTCAAACTCGGTATCAAAATGTAGATCGTCGCACCAGATTTCCAACGGTACCAAGCACGCTCCCTAACTCCACCGGAACAGTGAGATATGGCCGGCCAAAGGTGGTGTCGCAACAGTGCACGGTTTCACAGTTTGCACGAGCCCTCGGTCTCGCTGCAATTTCCGGCGATCTGGGTCGTTTCACGGCGAACCACCGGTGGGGAAAGGAAGAGGAGGTTGCTGGCTTCAATTTCCGGGTGGTGGTCGGCCAAGTCCGGCCACCGTGTGGCGGCTACCGGCGTGCGAAAAAGGCTCAGCGAAGGGGGAGGGGAAGCGGCGAGGGGATCGGTCCGTCCGTGGGAAAATTCCAGATTTCTTAAAGATGCAGACAGGGGCAAAACGGTCATTTCTCACCCATAAATATCAGTTTTTGCCAAATTACCAAAATGCCCTTCACACTAAAACGACCATAACTTCTCGGTCTTAACTCGGAATCGAGCATGCTGCTAGTCTACGAACTCGTATCGACTAGCTCTACGCAACGGTACCATAGTCAAAGCAAAAATATAACCACACAAAAAGTCAACTCCGAGCCCACTAAAAGTCAACCTGGTCAAACTTGAAAATTTTATTATTTTTCTCGAAACGGGATGTTACATGGAATGTACACAAAACGATGTTGATTAACAACAAAATCCGACGTGTAAAAACGAAAGCTATAGACAACGGTTCCTAAAGAAACCATCGTCTATAATTTAATTATCAGCCGTTGTGATGCGGAACCCCAAGCTTAAAGAAACTGTAATCCCAACACACAAGATGATATGGAACAAACCCTAGGTAAAAACCCACCCTATAGCGCCTCTAGATATCAAGTGTATCTAGCAACACTAATTAGAAGGCAAAGAATGAAATTGAAATTCACCACAAAGTAAATACATTTGATAAGAAGATCAATTCCCAATGCAACAAGTAGAAGAAGAACTATCCTCACTTGGAACACACAAGTCTTGTTGAAAACAAGAGTAGATTCTAAATAATTAATAATCAAAGTTGTTTTTTACAAGCTAGTAACCTCCTCGTTATATAGAGATTAAAGTTAGGTTAAAAATCAATCTAGACCATAAAATAATTAGGAAAGTAATCCTAAGGCT
>QANX01005935.1:55340-72955 GCA_003254975.1 Ochetophila trinervis
TGAATATTTTACTGAAGAAGTTTCGAACCCTTCAAATTTGGAATCATCGTTTGATTAGTTCAGTTTAATTATTAATTATGTATAAAACTTTTATAATTGTTAATGTTATTGTGTAATTAGTATTGTATAATTTGTAATTTTATTTTAATTAGAAATGTTTATACTTTTGTATAATTTAATATAATCAATTTATTATTACTGTTTTTTATATTAATTATTATTTTATTAATTGAAAATATATTATTTATTAAAATATTTATATGAAATAAATATATTTAAATATATATAAAAGCCGAAATATATATATCGACGACGGGCTGCAAATTTGCCACGGGTCCAGTTTCATTATCGACAACGGTTCTTTGTATGAACCGTCATCGATAATGAACATAGACGACGGTTTATATTAAAAATCGTCGTCTATCTATTTGCTGCGTGGCACCAACGTGGCTTCGGTGTTGTTTTAGACGACGGTGTGGTCCGTCGTAGTAATGTTTTAGACATCGATTTTTAACCGTCGTTGATGTTTTATGATTATCGACGATGCCTCATTAGACGACGGTATTGTGTCCTTCGTCTAAATACTTAAGACGACGGTTTTTCACTGTCTTTTTGACCCTATTTTCTAGTAGTGCTCACCAAAATTGAGTTTTTGTATTTTTTTTCTTCAACATCCTGGCGCACAGGATCCATGGACTTAACCATATATATCATAGACACTACTAGAGCTTGATTATTGGGTGTTAGTTCACTGTTGATCGAAATAACAAGTGACAGAGACCAAGCAGATGAAGAGGACGATTTGTTAAAGTGTTTATGCTGATAGCATAAATGACAGGACACAACTACCCCAAGTCTTGCCTGCAGAACTTAATCACGCTGACTAAGTCCCTAAGCAGTCAACAACCACTATAATTACTAAATTCCACAACCAAAACTCATAATTGCCAAAAAATTTAATAGAAATTTCGGCAGAATTTCATTTGTTTTTGGAACATTCCCCAAATACATATAATTACAATTCCTGCAAAAAAATACATTCTTATACATAATTCAATCCAGTACATCATTTCCACACAATAACCACACCTCAGTAATTTTCTTTAAAATTCGACTAAATACATAATTTATATTTTTCGTAGCTGAACTCGGTCTAAAATCTGAGCTGCCTACATACCCTTATTAATAGGGATCAAGCTACCTGTATTTCTTAAAATAATTTTGCATTTAACAATGAGAATGCAAATATACAACTCAATTTATTCAGGATATAAGTCCAACACATGTATAATCAATCATGCACAGACTTAGCAATAAACCATCAATCCATCACAATATTTCATCATATAGAAATTATAACCAATTTCATATATTGCATAATCATTAGAATAATGAAACATTAATAATACTTGAATCACTTTTAGTTTCAACAAACTTTCAAACCATATAAAAGAGTAATAGCTATGTATATAGAATATATCAGTGAAAAGTCACATACGCATATATGAACTAATCATTATATATCGAGCGTGTAATAACCATATATGAAGGACATTGCAGTGAAAAGCCACAGACATATATATATGAACACATCATATATATATCGGGCAGGTAAGCTAACCATGAAATCTCCAGTGAAAAGCCACAGATCATATATGTGAACAAATCATCATATACCGAGCGGGTAATAACATTTTCTGTGAAAAACCATTGTCCTTCCATATATTTAAAAACGTATAATATATATATAATATCATAGCTTGGCAGCATAATCGATCACCCAAGCACAATAATCTGGTGGCATAAACCATCGCTCAAATAAATAATATGGCGGCATAAACCATCGCCTAATAACTTGGCGGCATAAAACATCGCCTAAGTTACAATCTCCCTACTTGGCGACATACTCATCGCCCAAGTAGTCACCAACCTTGTTAAACCCAGCGGCATACCCCATCGTCCAAGTAGTACATAGTAACATAAACATTCAATACTCTAAAACCATAAGGCAATTCACTTTACCCAAAATACAATCACAAATCCAAGTTACCCCATATTGGCAACCAATCACAATTTCAAGAACAATATCACTTTCATCAACAAACATAATCATTCAAAACCATCAATTCCATATTTATTCTAAATAAAATATGGAATCCAATTTCAATCACAATCTATCAACTTCAATTAATCCACAAGTAATGTGACATCATAGGCCAACTAGAAAACCCAATCCAAAAATATGTTTCCAAAACACATTTCTTAATCATTCTATGAATATTAAATCATAAAATCATCAAGCCATCTTTCATTCATTTGCCAAGTCACCAAGTAAATGGAAAACAAATATATCTACTCCACAACACTTACAGTTGTCTGGAGAAAATTCAATATCACTTTGTTCATAATAAATTCATAAATTCTATTAAAATGCACTTTAATTTAATAGATCCACTATGTGCTAGATAGAGTGGAATCATAAATTAGAATAAGAATATAACATTCAGACTATAATGAACAAGATAGTTAACCTCCATCCATAATTCGGTCAGGAGAATGGCTACAGAAAAAGGCAATTTACATATATATAAACTACTCAAATAATAAATATCAAACCACAGTAAAATTGATAACCAAGAAGATATTTATCAAATGTCTCAATCATACCTAGATGAATATTGCAGAAAAAATGATTTCAACCGAAATCAGAAACTATAACCTATAAGATTCACATCAAAGTCCATACAAATACAACTACAAAACAAGCAGCTCCATAATTTTATCTCGACCTCCTGGATCTAAAAATCAACACTCAACAATAACTAAATTTTTTTATTTCCAAATAACCATTACAAACTAATCATCAAAGCCACACATTAATATTTTCAAAAAGTTTAACTAACTTAAAATTATAAGCCCATAAAATTACAAGTAACTGCTACTCTATTCATTTGCTCTCCCACAAACCAATATTTAAACTTTACATCTTCAATAATAAACTACCAACCAAATTAAAGTTCCATGTTCAATTCTTCAATTTAGAAACAAAACTCAATTACAATCTATTTTCGACAGTTATCACAAATATAACTCTTTAACAACAGATTTCAAAACAAAAGTTATGGACCCATAACATAAATGTGAACACTTCAAAAATTTATATAAAACACATAAATGAAATATTACCAAAACTTTAATACTAATCAAATTTCAATCCTACAAACACCCCAAAACTGAACTATTTGCTCAAAAGCAACTCTCAAACACTGAAACAATAGTTCCATCTTCAAGTAATTAACAAATCAACAACAATCATTTCAAACTAACTCAAAATTAAACAAATTTCCAATACTTAACATTAATATGCAAGTTATATATCAAATTGAAACTTGAGGAATGTATTATACAATGGCCAACCTAATTTCCCCGATGGCCGGCGATGATGGCCGGAAAATTACCCGAAACTCACGGTCAAAAGGGCTCTCCTCTTTCTGTTCAAATAAGGAGAAATTTCACCAAATTGACCATGAAATTGGGTTCCTATGGTCCAAATTAGGGAAAACGAGGTGACCCATCGCCGAAATGTCACCGGAAATCGACGAATGAAAAGTAGAAGGCTTATCGGATTTTTCAAGCTGTTCCACAGGTTGTCATCGGTAGGGTTGGGCAAAGGAGTACATGGGCTTCGATTCTTGGGTGGTTGCCGATCAAATTCGGTTGAAAATTGACTGTTGCCGGCGAAGGACGAATCTGCACGCGGGAGAGAGCCATCGGGGGGTCTGCACTCGAAACCAGCAAGAAGGGGAGGCTGCTGGAGGTAGGAGATCGCGGCAAGGTTTCCTCCGGTGGTGGGCTGGCCAGATTCACCGAAATGTGGCCATTTCCGGCGTGGAGTACGACTGCCACACCAACAGGAGAGAGGGAGACGTCGAGCAGAGGGTTTCCAATTGCAGGGCTCATGCGCGTAGTGGGAGAGGAGAACCGAAATTTTGATTAAATGGACTTATTTTGTAAACGACCAAAATGCCTTTGAATTTTATTTGGCTACAACTCTTAAACCGTAACTCAGAATCAAGCGTACTATTAGTCTACGAACTCGTATCGACGAACTCTACGCTACGGTAATAAATTCAAAGCTTAAACTTGTCTACACTAAAAGTCAAATTTGAGCCCATTTAAAGTCAAACTTGACCAAATTTGAACATTTTAATATTTTTTAAAAACGAGATGTTACAGTAAATATAATTACATAATATTGGTGAATGATGTTTTTCATTAATTGTAAAACACGTATATGTACACTTGTGCATAGATAAGTACAACTCTGAGATATGAACAAAGATAACAGCAAGCTACTAATAAATTAGTTGTTACAATAATATGTAAAATGACAAATATACAACATGTTAACATATGATTTTATAAAATATACGTCCATACTTGTTTTCTTTTACTTTTTTTTTTCCAACCTTCTTCTAGATGTTTGACTTCCAAAATTGGGCAAAAACAATTGGATTGCAGAACACTAGTACAGGTGGAAACTGACCTACCTACATTTTATTGCTTTACATAATGAGAACCTTCTCCCTACCCAAATTAGAAATAATTAAGAAAATAATTTTTTAGATAAATATTAAATAATTTTCCGTATTCATCTGATTATGTCTACAATTACTAAGATGAAAACAAATAAAATAAATGTTGACATATAATATACTAGCTATTAAATATAGATCTTAAAATACAAATGAATCATGTAATTAAAATCATAAATTCTTATAAATTATTAACAAAATTATATATATGATCAGATCAATGATGATTGGCGTATAAAATTTATTTATAATTTTCCAGATTTAGTACCTCGTTTCTTTTTAAATAAAAATAAAAATATTGTAGTTGGATAGGCTAACAATTAAAGTGCACTTATTTGGTTTAAGTTCGGCGCAATAAGCGACCTATTAATAATATTGCATGAGGAATATCCATTTATTTTTTGGTTAATATGGGAAATATCCATTGACTTGAATTGTAATATATTATCACATTTACCATTCATATGATAATTTGTGGCGGGATTTGAAAATTTAATTCAGAAATTAATTTTGACTCGTATTTCAATCGCTATGGTGAGCGAGCTTTTGGTTTTGTTCTTTCAACTTCCAACTTTTGGTCATTTTGGACGCTTTCAATAGTTTGATCAAGTACATCTCAACGTAAGAGTGACATCAGCATATTATTTTTATTAAATTTAAAAAAACTTTCAATCTGGTCGTGTACTATTATAAGTATGATGATGTCAGCAAATACTTTTAAAAAAAAAATAATTTTTTATTCTTTTATATATATTTTATATAAAATAAAATAAATAAAATACTAAATTGAATATACATTTTCCATTTTCAGGTTTTATTTTATTTTATTTTATAAGTAATAAAATATAAATGTACATGAAATTCTCAACTTAAATTTTTAACCTATCGTAGTTGTATTTAGCCCTATAACTATGTTTTATATTTGCCATTCTCAATACAAGTTTTGGATTTCTAGCATGAATTTTATATTTGTATTTTACATGTAAAATTTTAAAAAAATAATAATATGCTGATGTCACGATAATCTCAACAATAACACATAAACAAGCAGAAAATAAAAATCAAAAAATCAGAAACAGCAAAGCTATTTGTCTAAATAGGCGACACTAATATCGCATCGCGTATTGTTGCCACCTTAGGCACAGTACGTTTGGTCTTTACATTTAGCGAGCTATAATAGAATTTGCTATCAACATTTTGTTCTATTGATGATTCCTTAAATCCTATGCCTAATGAACGTTAAAAAGTTTCACTTATTTAAGTATTATTTTGGCAAAAGAGTTGTACAACAAGACCACATTTACCATTGGGATTTGAATATCTAGTAATTGATAAATTTTGACTTGTATTTCAATCGTGATGATGAGCGAGAGCATTTGGTTTTGTCTATTTCAACGCTCAAGTTTTCGTCATTTTGGATGCCTTTGTAGTTTGATCAAGTACATCTCAACTTAGTTAAAGCAATGTAATTTCCTTCTGAAAAATTTAAATAAATAAATTAATAAAATAATAAAAAAAAATATAGAAAATTATTTAAACTTTTTATTTTACCAGCATGTTCTTAATTATAAAGGTTTGACGAGGCTGCCAGGGAGACAAAGTCAGTAATTTCAACTTCCTCATTGCCCAAAACATTGAACAACGCGTGCATTTTTCTCTATTTAAAGGGTGTATGCATTGTTTGGAGAGAATCACATCCACAAATCAACAACACAAAACCAATTTCAAAATTTCTCAAACATGTCCTCAAAATCAATAATCCCTCTCGCTTTCATATTCTTGTGTGCTTTCCTCCATGCAGCCAATGCTGTGGACCCTCTCTACCATTTCTGCTTCAACAACAAAAACTACACTTCCAACAGCCCATTCGGGGGCAACTTGAATACTCTGTTCAATCTTCTGTCTGTCAAAGTCCCTCCTTCTGGATTCGGAGCTGCCTCAACTGGCCAACACCAAAACAAAGTGAATGGGCTCGCTTTGTGTCGCGGTGACACCACGAGCGCAGACTGTAAAACTTGTGTCAACGATGCAAGCAAACAACTTCGAAATATCTGCCCTTATAACAAAGGAGCTATAATTTGGTACGACAATTGCCTCCTGAAGTATTCGGATGCATACTTCTTTGGGGAAATTGATAACCAAAACAAGTTCGCTTTGTTGAACGTTCAAGACGTCGAGCATCCCGAAACGTTCAATCCAAAAGTAAAGGAATTGCTAAGCAGCCTGTCCTACAAAGCTTCTGCAACACCCAAGTTGTACGCGACAGGGAAACTGAAGATTGGGCAGGAATCGGAGAAGCTGTATGGTTTGGCTCAATGCACCAGAGATTTGTCTAGCGATGACTGTAAGAAGTGTCTCGATGTGGCAATCAGCGAAATTCCAAATTGTTGCAGTGGAAAACGAGGTGGTAGGGTTGTAGGTGGAAGCTGCAACGTTAGATATGAACTTTACCCTATTGTTGGTACCGCTTAATTAATTATATGAACAAAATTATATCTATAGTAGATGAATTTAGGCATATATAATAATGCAACATCATATCGTAATACTATACTACTACTAGTGCTACTGTTATTATTTTAGCAAAATAAAGGCCCGCAGTGTATTCGGCGCTACTATGAATTTCAATTTCTTTAAAAATATTCTAGCCGTATATATATATATATATATAAGCATCAAAATCAGATAGATTTCAAACTTGCTAATGGATTTCTATATGCTCTTGATTTATTGGAAATCAACCGTGCTTAAAACTTGTTAGCCACCAACCTTTTTCTAATTTTTGTCGAAGGTGGATGTATGCCCTGTTCTTTTAGTTTCTCTGTATTATTTCCATTAACATTTCCTATACAAAGTATGCGTAGACTTAAAAAAAGTACCCATATAATCATCAAAAAAAAAGAAAAAGTACCCACATATAATTTTCCTAAATATATTACACAATCATAGAAAACAAACTCTCATGACAAGAAATACGTCTGCCTGAGAATTTTTTACTAAGTTTCAAAATCATCATATTAAACATTATAAAAAGTTCTTACTAAATACGATGGACAATCTGCGTCGTGGTTAGTATAAACTGCGACGTTTTAATGTGTTGTATATGTAGCCATGTTGCATTAGATCTATGTGAAATATTTACCAAAGGTGACGAACAGAATATATGTCATAGATGCTAGTCTAACATGGCTTAAGGAAGACCCAAAACGGCACAAAATGAACATTGCATTTCTTATCAAAGATGATGCACAAACTGCATTATGTTTAATTTTCTTTTCAATCAAACAAGATGCATAATGTGCGTCGTTGTTGATCTTCTCTTCTATCAACGACGCTGGACAATAAGCATTGTGTTCGATCGACGGTTTATTTTATTTTACTTTTGTTTTTTCTGAATTCAATAGATTAATTTTTATTTGTCAAATTTATTATTAAAAATAAAGAATTTAAATAAATTTATAATACGTAATTATAAAAAGTAAATGTAATATATATTAAATAAAATGTTACACAAGTAAATAGTATGAAGTTATTAAATTCCAATGCACATATATATATAATACTTAGCCGAGATTTGATAAAAAATTTGACAGATTAGAAATTTCATCGTTCAAATATGTAGCCTACCCTTCTCTAAATTCATCGATATAGTCTTGCACCCAAACATCATTATGAAACCGTTTAAGAAAAATATATATTTTAGACATGAAATATATTTAACATAAGATAATATAATTATAAATAGAAATAAGAAAAATAGTTAAACTTACCAAGTTATGAAATGATTTGAGTGAAAAATTTCTCTTCAAATTTAAAATTTCTCTCATCATCATGGATACATAATATGCACATTCACTTTTATTCAGTTGCATAGGAGTTTACAATTGAATTTGAACAAAAAATTAAAATATATAAAAATGAAATTATTAAATTGAAAAAAAATAAAATGTAGTATTTTGACATTTATTACCTTTGTGTTTGGCCAAACCAAATTTTGCCTCTTGGATCTTTTAGTCTTCGGTCCATTCCACAATGTAAAAGCTATTTTCCATATAAAATTAAAATAGTTAAAAACATTTAGTATAATTAATAAATGAAAAAATTAATTGAAGCCATTTACCTATTACTCATTTGTTTAAAATCTACACGGACACCCAATTTAATGGAGTAAAAAACTAAGCAAATTCCTCAAATAGATTTACTATGCGCAGCATCCAATGATCACTAATAAAATATAAAACATTTATATAACTAAAAATGAATTAGTAAAACTTAAAAACATTAATAATATGATAAGAATCTAATTTACTTTATTTAAAATATTTACGGGTGATAATATTGAATCAACCATATTTTATTATCAGTGCCAATGTTTTTCCATCTATGATAGATTTTTGTAGCTCTACTGTCTATGTTTCATTTTTGCTCCATAGCAATAGACTTTGGATCAATGAATCCAAACTCAAGAATTTTTGCACTTTTTATCATATCTTCATATAAAAGCCTGAAATAAAAATTTAGAATTAGAAACAACATATATAAAACTTAGAAAAATATAGTAACATTTTAATTGGAAAATAAATAACTTAAAAAATATAATAAGCTCATGACAGTAAGATGCAATCGACAGTAAGCATGCCCATATGACAAAATGATTTTATGTCATCCTTGCGCACGACTTCAGATACTTTATTGCCGAAAATGTCACATCCCAACATTACTTCAAGACCAAAGTCTTGGACTTGGATACTAGAAACTATCATAGCTAAAATCCAAACTTTTGGAGGCAAATCAACATAAATATCTTCTCTCACACTCTTTTGTAGCATTGCAAATGATTGTGATTGACGTGATAGAACTACTGAAGTCTGACTCAACTATTGACTTTCCTTTAGCAGCAATTCGAGCAACTAGCTTGTACCTACAAACTAGTTTTGTAATATTTAAAAATATGATAAAAATAAATGAAATAAGAATTACATTAGTAATTATCTCATCTCTCGGTAAAATGACCAAAGATTTTTGTCAAGCCCAAAGTTACTCCTACCGAAACTATGGCATAAGAAGAGATTGGTAGTTATGCTAAAGGATCAATCACCACATGCACATTAATCTAAACATTGTCACTTCCCAAACACACTCCGTGGCATACAGCTTGAGAATCAGTTGTAGAAAATATCAGTTCTTTTGCTACTATATTATCAAGTGTGCCCATAACTAGTATGGATTCTACACTCTAAATCATATAAGAAACAAACTGATGTTAGAAAATAATAAAAAGATATGTGACATCATAAAACAAAAAATAATTATAAAAAAATTTAATTACCTTTAGTTCTGTCATAGGTGGTAATACAGTAGGAGATGGTGAGATAAGATTATCAGCAGACATTATTGTTGGTGAAGGTGTTCTTACATGTACCTAAGCACTAGGAAAAGTCGCCCAATTATTGTTAACAAATTGATCTGACATCACCTTTGGAAATGGATTAGCTACAAAATTTGGCCTAGTGCCTCCCATCTGCGAACTAGTCATATGTAAGTTCTTCTTCAGCACTTGAACAATTTAGTCAATGTAGCCATATGCAGATCTTTTTGGCCCATTTGTTGTTCTTTTTTCAGTCATCTCCCTTTTCAAATTGTTCATTTCTTCTTTATTCGCATGTTCTTTCTTTTATGTGCTAATATAACCATTCTTCCACAACAACTCTCTTAGCACCTGCTCGCTGCTCTAGGTCCTCAGTTTCTAACATTTAAAAAAATTAATTAGGCACAACATAAATCAAATACAATTAATTCATTACCACATTAATTACCTCATAATAACAGTAATTATCAGTTACCTTAATCGTCTCCCACATAAGCTTTTTCAATTCAACATGCACAATATTCCAATTCTTATAATTGATAAGAAATATTTCTAGTTTGGATGCATGATCTAATCTAACTTTATTAACTCCAACTCGAAACTCATTATAAATAAATTCTTCAGCTTTGCTAGTTTCTTTTTATTTTTATACCATGTTTGTTGTACACCCAATCACATTTGAACACTAGAATTTGAAACTTAATGTAATCTACATCCCATATTTCAACCAAAGTACCATAGAAGGCCAAATTACAAAATATTAGATTATTGTCATTTGCACTTGTATATTGCATTGTCTTTTCAACCAAACTTACTCTACTATTTTGCGTAACACGCTTATTATCTCGTTCGTTAGTATAAAATTGAAATCCATTAATATCATATCTTGAATATAATATTACATCAAATTGCGATGCCAGTGCTATCCACCTCAATGTTTCAGACACATTATTTTTTCTTCAATCAGCTTTTTCAGAATCTATTAACATTAATCAAATAGTCAAAATACTATATATGTATAGAGAGAGAGTGTGAGAACATGATGATTTATGTCAGAGAAACTTACTTGATCTCTAAACCATTTGATAAATGTACAATTTCGCTCATCTTGGAACCATTTTAATTTTCTCAATTTGTTACAATTATCTGACCTCGGTGCATTAATATGGTCTCTCAAACATGCCAACTTTTGTCAAAATGAGTCATGTACCCTAAATAAAATAACTATAGTAAGAAAATAACTTACTCGAAGTAAGATTGCACTTCGGCCGTATTCAAAAGTATATAAATGTGGACTTGCCTCTAAAGTTCTAGTTCAATACTCATTCTCTTTCCACCATTTAAGGGATCACCAGTATCTTCATACTCACATTGTTGTTCATACCCAGTGGACGTGTTTCCAATCAATGCCAAGTCTCTCTAATACTCATAGCAAAACTCTATGGCTTCTTCAGCAATGTAGTTCTCAGCAATGCAACCTTCTAGTTAATTATGATTTTTGACAAATCTCTTTAACACTTTCATATATCTCTCAAATGGATACATCCATCAGAAGTAAATCGGTCCACACAATCTCACTTCTCGAACCAAATGAATAGTCAAATGGGTCATTATATCAAAAAATGACGAGGGAATTTTTTTTCCAATAAACACAATGTCATCACAATTTCTATTTGAATAATGTCTAACTTTGCAACTTTTATCTCTTTTTTTAAAATAGAATTAGAAACAAAATCTTGTAATTGCATATCTTACATCCTTAGGAAGAAGTGATCTAATCGCAACAAGAAGCAATTGTTGCATCAATGTATGACAATCGTGCAATTTAATACCATTGAACTTTAATTCTTTCGTTGAACAATATTTTTAAAATTCAAAGAGTAACCATTTGAAACTTTTAAATCAACCAAGCACTTGCTGAATTTCTTTTTCTGTTCCTTAGACAAAATGTAGTAAGCAGGAGGAATATAAGTCTTTTTCTCTTCCACCAAAGGTGCTAAATCTTTTTCCAAACCCAATTCTATAAAATCCAATCAAGCATTAAGTCCATTCTTTGTCTTCCTAGGAAGGTTAAATAAAGTAACAGCTATACTTTCACTTACATTTTTCTCAATATGCATGGCATCTATATTATGTCTTGCATATAATGATTTCCAATATTCAAGCTCAAAAAATATGAATTTTTATTTCAAGCACATCTATCACCAGCGGTTCTTTTACATTTATTCCCACGACCAAAGGTCATAATATCAAGTTTTCTAAGGATTTGTTCTCCTGTCATAGGTAAAGAAGTTGAAACTCTTGCAAACCGTTAAAGGTATTCTTTTGCTTTTGAAATGGATGATGACTACGAAAGAATCTTCTATGTTCATAATGACTCATTTTCATTGCATTTATCTATATTTTTTATACTAATTCACATTTACGATGATACATAAGTCCATCGTATTGACATATATATTGACGGTCAAAAACTATAAGTATATAAATCAATATAAACTCATAGCCATGCATATAAATTATACTTCCAAATTGTGTTGCCTATTGCTAAGTAAAGCTCAAAACTGCCGCCACCAACGACACAAACTCGCAGCCATCCAATATGCCTATCAAACTTGAAATCACCCCTAACAATGACACAAAGCCACATCCACCCACACTGAATATGCCTCTCATGTTCAAAACCGCCACTACCCACACATAAACCACCACCAACAAAGCCTATCACACTAAAAAAAAGAACAAATAACCACAAAATTGGTCAAAATCAAGGCCTGGTCAAACTAATCGGGAAAAAAATCATCAAGGTATTACAAAACTCATCAAAAAATACTAAAAATTAGTCAAAATATGCATATTACAAGCTCAAATTTAAAAAATAAAAAGCTTAATTTCAAACCTTAATAAACAATCTAATGAAACTAAAAGTAAAAACATTATTTACATATAGGGTATTGAAACAATTTTAACTAGTTTTTGAAGGCAAACGACGAGGAATTATGCACAGGTCTGAGATTTTGTAGTTAAGCACCGTTGTGGAGATAATATGATTTTTTCCAAATGGATAAGAAATGAGATGAAACCCTGATTAAAACCAGGGTAAAACGACACTGTTTCCATACACGTCCTAGATTGTGTGAGTAACCACGACGCACATGTGTTGCATGAATGGATAGCTAAAACGGCGTCGTTTCCATTTACGATGCAATATATGCGTCCTGAATGGTGTGAGTATTCACGATGCACATGTGCATTGTGAATCGTTGTGCATATACAACACACTAGCCTGTCGTAAATGCATAATGACTACGATGGGTCTAGCCTGTCGTATTAGCATATGAAAATGGTGTCGTGTCGTAGATAATGTAGTTTACACGACGATCTTCCAAGGTTGCATATGTTCCCACGAACTCCCATGTTGCCTCAAGTCAACATTAAATACGTGTTTTTACGTGTTTTATATTGTAAGCATCTACAATGATTTTTTTTTACTCAACTTTAATTATGACGTTCTAAAACTTCAACATTGTAATTATGTAACAAAAAAATTAATTATTTATCATTTACAATTTCATCGTATTTAATATTTACTATGATATTTCCCTTTAAATTCTTTGTAAATGGAATTTGGACGATCGTTGTAGAGGCCTTTTGAGTTGCAAAATCGATATATAATGAAGGACACAATGTCTACAGGTTAACAACCTAGTGAAATTGCTAGGAGAATGATCCAAGTTCAAATTCTTAGATTTCTAATATTGAAAAAAAATAAAAATAAATACATAATAGTATTCCTCATTCGGTTACATGCAAAAGTTTATGTTGTAGTATATTCTACTCCATTATAAGTTTTGATCTTTTGTAAGAGTTTTCTAATAGGTTACATTTTACTTTCAAACTCTCTGAAAGACTTAAAGGTATTGTAAAATCGTATTCTAACCTTATTTTAGAGTTGTTTTTAAACTTTAGGTCTAAATGCAATTTAGGTACCTTTTAAAATTGAATTTGTTCACATTGGAGTATCTACAATTACTTTTTGCAATTGATACCTTGTAATTTATAAAAATTTGCACATTTGTCAAATTTAGTTAAAATTGACAAATTTCGTCAACCTAGGCGTCATGTGCACCACACGTAACTTTCAAAATTGGTTTTTTTCATTTTTTAATTGTGCCAAAAATTTAAAAAAATTTAAAAACAAGAAAGAAAAGCCACAACAAAATTTCAAACTTGTTTTGTCCTGTTTTTTAATGTTTTTAATATTTGGTATAATAAAAAATGAAGAAACCAAATTTGAGGGCCACGTGACCTCTAAGTTAACGAAATGTGCAACTTTTTTCAAATTACATGCTATCTTTTGCACAAATTAATTGTAGAAACTTCTATGTGAACAAATTCAATTTAGAAGGTATTAAAGTGCATTAAAACCTAAACTTTAAAAGTCAAAAGCACCATTTCATAACCCTATGTCAGATATGTCAGCTATAGTCAGCACTAAAAATAAAGGTCATAAAAATGGCTAGAAATCAATGTTTTAAACGACGAATCCAAACTGTTGTATAATTTGGTGTCGTATAAAGTCTCAAACATAAACAATGGTTCATAACTGACATTTTTACACAATGAAACTGTCATTTTAAAACTTGTTTGATGACGTTGAATATCACATGGGCACGCGGTGGTATACAGAACAAACTGTCGTTTAAAATGATGACATGGAAGATTGTCTACATGGAAACCGTTGTTTTAGTGTAGCAATGTGGCAAAGAGTGCCACGTGGATTTTGACTATATGATTCTTTGTAGTGAACCGTTGTTTAAAGTTGTTTTTATTTTATATTTTATATTTTTTTGCAAATTGGATTTGATTGGGCAGATTAAAAACATACAGTTTTGTTGTTAATATATTTAATGTTAAATTAAAATAAGAATCACCATTAAAGAAAAAAACATAAAAACAATAATTGTTACTTTGATTAAGTTATACAAATAACGATACTAATTAAACATTATCAACACACATCCATATAAACTCACAATAATACAATCTTCTAGTTTATTCATACCAAAAATGCCATTACCGATCAAAAGCTTGCTCAAAAAAACTCATACATAGGTTAAATCTCAACACTCATCAACACCCATGTGCATGCAATCGATACTAAGTAAAAAAAAAACCCACAAATTCAAGTTGAAAATAAACCCAAAAACCCAATTACCAATCAAGAACTGATCAGATAAACCTACTAAAACCTAATTTTTTGGCATTTTACAAATACCCATATAGAAGTCTACAAAACAAAAAAAAAGGGTACAAAAACGGCATAAAAAAAGTTGTTGTATACTTACTTTAAAGTTCCGATGAAGATAAAACAAATTTCAATAAAAAATCGAGCAAGGAGAGTTTCACAAATCGGTTTGCTGCAAAGAAAAATTGGTTTTTGTAGCAAAGGAAAATGGGTTTCAGTGGAAAAGTGGAGAAATGAAGGATAAAGGCACCTAAACCTCCAAAAATACGCGTATGAAATGATGCCTATTGAAACAAAAACGTCGTTTCTGGCCTAGGGATCATAAACTATGTCCTTCAATTGCATATAAATGCCAGTTTTTCAAAATCATCGATATTTGTCTGCTAAAACAACGCATAGTAAATTTGAGAGGTATAAGAATGACGAACTATCGTTTATAAAAAATAAAAATGACAAACCATGTGTACAAAAACGTTGGTTCTAGCTAATGACCATTGCTTTTACATGTGGTTGACACATGGACGATACATGGCAAGGGCATTAACTATATATGTCAGTGCATGAGGAATTGACATTTTTGTTGGACAGTTATAAACGTTGGTTTAGCCAAGGAACCGATGTTTATGTGGTGATATGACAATGTGGATGACATGTGTCATGATCAGCCAACATACACGTTGATCAACTTGGAATCGACATTAATGATTGAGCATATACACATCAGTTCCTCAAAGGAACCAATGTTAATGTTTGTTGTCCACATGGAAAGACACGTGACAGGATCAAGGCAACAAATACGATGGTTTTCAGCAAGGGCCATCGTATATGTGATAGGTAGACACATGAGAACCGACGTATAAGATAAGCTACAACGTGGCAGCGAACTTGTTTATAAACTATAGGCCTAAGCCACGCTTGACGTTTCAGATGCGTATTTTTTTAGGTTTAGGCACCTCTCTCCTTCATTCCTCTCCTCTTTTCCACTAAAATCTATTTTTCTTCATTGCAAACCGATTTGTGAAGGGTCTCCTTGCTAGATTTTTTGCAAGAATTTGCTATGTCTTCGCCGAAAACTTTAAGGTAAGTATAAAAAAACTTTTTTATGCCGTTTTTATACTCATTATTTTTCGTTTTATTGACTTGTATGTGGGTATTTGTAAAATACCAAAAATTTTGAATTGAATGGGTATATTTGATCGATTTTTTCTTGGTAATGGGGTATTGGATTTGTTTCAACTTGACTTTGTGAGTTTTTTGCTCGATATCGATTTCATGTTGATTGGTGTTGAGATTTAACCCATAATGGGTTTTTTTGGGCAAGTTTTTACATGGTAATGGCTTTTTTGGTATGAATAAACTTGAAGATTCTATTATAGTGATCTTATATGGATGGGTGTCGATAATGTTTAATTTGTATTGTTGTTATTATAACTTAATAAAAGTAACAATTATTGTTTATATGTCTTTTATTAAATGGTGATTATTATTTTTAATTGAAAATTAAATATATTAAATATAAAACTGCATGTTTTAAATTTGCCCAATTAATTTCAATTTGAAACAAAATAAAATTAAAATTAAACGCCGGTTCAACATAAAGAACCATTGCGTATAGTCAAAATCTACACTACAATGACGATTGTCACATACACATTATGCCACATCATCATTTTAAATGACAATTTAGAAAAGGTACTGTCGTTTATATTGTGTGCCACGTGGCATCAATTTGGCATTTAACATCCTCAAACATGTTTTAAAATAACGATTTCACCATGTAAAAATGTTGATTACGAACTGTCGTTTATGTTGAAGAGTTTATACGATACTGAATTAGCCTACATTTTGATTCATTCTTTAAATGTTGAAAACATCGATTTCTACCTGACGTTTGTGACACTTATTTTTAGTGGTGAATGGCCAAAATCACATTAATTGGTATAGCATATATAATGGCAATCTTTCAGCAGTTCTCCCCAAATCTAACAACAACAAGCATTGTCCTTCTGAACATGGAAATGACTAACTAATATGGAATGTTCAAAATTTCTTTGTCTGCTATGGTAAAATTTATAAATTTAGTTTTTAGTTTTTAACGTTTCATATATATTTGTTAAGCTATTGTAAAGTATATCTAGCAATTTTAAAATGTATACCGTTATTAATAATCTACTATCATGACAATTCAATGACAAAGCATCACTAATATATACTATTAGTGACGGTCTGGATTTTAATAATTTATTAATTTTGAAAAAATATGTATGTGGACAAATTTACCCTTAAAAAACAGAAAGTGTAAGGTGCCTAAATTTTTTTAGTCCAGGATACAAAGTGCTAGGAAAAAATATTAGGATGTATTGTGACAGGACCCGCCCCGGAAATCCCTCCGGATTTCCCAGAG
>QANX01005937.1:0-34271 GCA_003254975.1 Ochetophila trinervis
GACTTTGAGTAGGTCCTGATGTAGCTGGCAAAATTCCACCATTTGGAGACATATTATATCTAGGATAGAATTGTGGTGTTGGAGGATAGTAACTAGGATGGTTAACACCATGTCCTGGCAAAAAATGACCCCCATATCCAGAGAACTGAACCAGATTTCCAGTTGGAAATTGTGACATTGAGGAGGCTTGTGTAACTGGATTGACAAGGCTTCCAAACCGAAAATAGCATACATCTCCCGTATGTCCAATTTTCTTGCAAATCTGACATTGTAATTTCCCTGTTTTCCATTTGTTTTTCCCTTTGACACGAGATGATACAAACTCAGTTTTAACTTCGGGAACAGATTCATCACCATTCTTCAATGTACTAGACTTGCTAGAGATAGCCTCACTATGATCAAAACCACGAGTGGTAACACTATGACATGTTGTCTCACTCGGTGCATCATTTCGATGACCTCCAGAATAGACTGGTTTTGCCTCAACAGAATTCACATTTGCAAGATGTACAGAAGAAGAGAAATTTGAAGACAAATCAATAACAGTTGTAGAGTTAGTAATGTCCAACCTGTTTTCATAATAAAGGAGATGCTGTTTAACTTCTTGAATACCAGGGAGAACAGGTCTTGTAGTCAAATTAACTACAAGCATCTCATACTCGGGACCAAGGCCACCTAGAATATAGGATACAAGATCTTCTTCAGAAATTAAACCTCCTCCAGCAGTCATTTGATCTGCAATATTTTTCATTTTCAGAAAATATGTGGCAATATCCATTGATCCTTTTTTTTGTATTTTGAAGTTGAATTCGTAGTTGAACTAGGTTCATTCTTGACTTGGAAGCAAAATTAATCTCTAAAATTTGCCAAATTTTCCTCGAAGTCTTTAATCCAATGACGAGACCAGAGATTGAATTCGAGATTGTAGCAACAAACCATCCTTGTAGCAATTGGTCTTGTAAAATCCAAACTTGTTGTTCTAACGAAAATTTATCAAGACTATCCTCATCAATCTCATGCCCTAAGGTACTGATTCCTTCTAAGAATAGAGGTTCATCCTTAAGAACAAATTTGTCTAATTTGTGACCTCAAAGCAACGGAAGTATTTGAGTTTTCTAGATTAGGTAGTTTCCAGAATCAAGCCTAAGAATCGTACTTGGAAATGGAGAAATAGTGATAAGAAGCTTACTGAAATCTACCGCTATTTGTGGCATTGAAGAAACAGCTCTTGGTGTCAAACTTGCAGCTACTTCATCACTTACGCCTTCCATCGCCATTGTTGTACATGCAAAGCTTCACATGAAGTTGATTTGCTCTGATACCATGACAGATTTCTAAGCGGAAATATAGAGAGAAATCTGAGAAATGTTTCTTTGTATTTCAGAAAATGAACAAAAACATATAGAGGAGCTTCGGTTAGAGAGCTATTTATATATAGCCTTAAAAAGCTTTTACATAATTAGTTAGAAACTAACTATTACGTAACTAACCTGTTTGAAAGAAACTAAAAACTAACAAACTTTACTAGCTGAGCTGGCTAGTTGCTGAGCTGGAAACAGAAAGCTAAAACTACTCCAACATTTGCTATATTCAACATGCAGATCTTACCCCTTCTAGCCAGTGACGTCGAAAGTCTAGAAACAAGTTGAATCACCACGACGGAGAGTGGAATTGTAAGATTCCATCAACCGCTGGTACAATTCATTCATATATCAAGCTCAACCGAGCTTCACAGTCACGCAACAATGGCCAAACAAAAAGTGCTTACAACTGAAGTTTCTGGCTTTTATATGCTAGAATAGTTATTTACTATTGATCTTTTTTCCATGCTCTTTATGCATTAAATATGTTGTTTATTGATCTTCTAAGAATTTTCTTTTTTTTTTATGATAAATTGCTTGAGTTTTACATTGTTGTAGGTGTTATCTGCTTTTGGTACTATCCAAAAAATTGCTATATTTGAAATAAATAGTCAAACGCATGCATTAGTCCAATACGCTAGTATTTCCCTCCCCGTTGACCTTTTCTAGGTTGGTGCTCTTGTAAGTGGATGTTTTCATTCCTTCCTTTTGCAAATTTATCCACAATAATCCTAAATTCTAACTCATCCTCATTTTTTCATTTCTCTCTCTTGTGTTGTCTCCCTCTGTTTCTTTTTTGAAGCATAAGCTTATTGACACTTAAATTTTTCTCTATTCATGATTATTTTCTATGTTACAATACGTTTGGGAAGTTTGATTGTAGCATATAACAAGCTTCAAGTCTCCCTCTTGCTCCGCTTGTGTGGAAGAATCCTCAAGCTGCTGAAATGTAACTGGGGAATAATTTTGGTGCCATTGTAGCTTCTCAAATTTCTCATGGTCAGGTAGCATCATGGGATCCTAACATGCAGGCAGGAAGCTAGGTTGACTTTTGTGCCAGCTGCTAGTTCCTATTTCAGTCAAAACTGTGTAGCAGCTTATCTTCTGGATACGCTAATACAGCATAGCAACACCAGGTGGTTCCTTGTCTTTATCCCAAAGTAGCCCAACTACATCCTTTGTGGCTTCTTTAGTAAAATCTCAGCCAGGAGGTCCACAAAATTTGTGGCTTGGTGGTGCTTCATCTCCAGGAGTACGACTATGTTTAGAGAAACCGAAAATGTAATGAAATATATTTTTAACTTTATAAATTATATAGGCCAGAAAATAGCTAAAACAATAAGATGTTTTTATTTTTTTATATGAAGAAAAAATAATATTAGATGTTAGGTGTAATTTTCTTTATTATTTTTACAATGAAATACAAATAACAAAATACGTGAACAATTTTACTTTATTATTTGCAACTCTTAATTAAAATCAAATGCAAAGAACTTGCACATATGATAAAAGGAATCGTCAAAATTCAACATAAAATATCTTGCAATAAATATATAGTAATAATATTTGAACGTAACAATCTAAAATATATAGTAAATAATATTTGAATGTAACAATCAAACTTGTCCAAATGGAAAACAACCAAATTTTTTTTTCCATTTCTAGTCAATATCCGAATGTTCATCTGCATTTTTATGGAAAAATAGTAAGTAATTCTAAAAAATTCTGATAAATAAAATCATTTTTAATTTCTGCATGTAATCATGTTATGTGTTATTAGATATGTCTATTTAAACAATGTTTTCCTCATAATTTTTTAAGTATTAGCACATATGCATTTTCATTGATTATAACTATATATGTGATAAAGTGGAGCTTATCACTTCACTGATTAGAACGTTATGAAGCTTTTCATTTGTGTTAATGCATGCAGTTTAGAAATAGCCCTATATATTTGCAAAAAAAAAATCCATAGAAAATAAGAAAATTGTCTTTGCATTATTCACACCGTCCAATTCATGTGGAGCCCTTTACATAGGGTGAAGTACATTATTGCGGAGTGTGCATACCTCTTCATGGTTGGGGGCTCGCCCAAATGGGTGAAGGACACCGAACAGAGATAAATTTTATGTGTCTTGTACCCTTCTGAATTTGAACGGAGACACCTACCATGGGGCATAATATATTTTTTCTTTTTTCTTTATGTACACCTCCTCATGGTAGTGGCCCCGCCCAAATTGAAAAGGGTACAAGAATTTTCTCAAGTCTTATACCTAGTCTGGGCAATGACCCATGCCATAAGACAAAGTACATTATTTTGTTTGTGCATATACCTCCCAGTGGTAATGACCCCGTTCAAATTGGGAGGGATTCATGATAGAGAAAAAAATTTCTAGGTCTTGTACCTTTTCTAGTGTAAGCGTATGGCCCGAGATGCATTCTTTTGTCTGTGTGTACACCTCCCTATGATAAGGACCCAAGCCCAAATGAGAAAGGCTACAAGACAAATAATAATTTATTATAAGTATTTACCATTTGAGTATAATGTATATACAATACTTCTACAATAAATATATCTTCATTTTACTAAAATAAAGACTGCCATTTTATAATAAGTAATTTATGATGCTACATTGTAAATTGTCATAATTTCAAGTCAACAATTAACTATATATATGTTTTATATATCATGTAAGTATAAATATTATATATCAAGTCGACAATAATTTGTAAAAGTAGTCCAAACAGCTTTAAAATCTTCATGTCTTATATCTAAGTGTAGAAATTTCCAATCAATAAGAGGGTGATTTTGTAACTTGTAGTTTTGATAGATTTTGTAGCTTGTCTTTTGGAATATGAGAATTCATGATCAACTTATAAAATTATTTTGTTTATTTTACTTAATTTATATGATGAATAATTATGGCATATTACAAATTCTGTAAATGGTTATGATGCTATATAATTTTTGTAAGAGTATAATTTAACCGATTTTTTTTAATATTTTAATAATTATAATTGATTGTAAATTTCTACTATAAATTTTTATTTGTCTTGTAGCCTCCTTATTTGAGTGTGTGTGTGTGTGTATATATATATATTATACTCAAATGATAAAAGTACTTACTATAAATTTTTATGTCTTATACCATTCTCCATTTCGGCAGGAGCCTTTACCATAGTGATGTGTACAAACAAACAAGAAATAAAGAAAATTATCTATATCATGTATCCCTTTATGTTTGGACCGCGCCTTCTAACATGGGGAGGTGTACAAAAATTTTATATATATACAGGATTGCTGGAAAGAGCGCCTTCGCGCATCACCCAAAGTCTGAAAGTCAAAATCGCGTGCAAATCTGGTTAAAATTAAAAGCTTGGTCAAAAATTATAAAGTGATGCCACAAATACGCACCGTTTAGTCAAGTTTTCTTCCTCATGCGTGAATCCGGAGATGCCCATCTGAAATCAAACAAGCTTGCCCTTGCTCGCAGAAATCAGCATAGAGAAACCCCCGAATGCCCATCTGAAATCAAACAAGCATGCCCTCATTGCTCGCAGAAATCGGCCGAGAGAAACTAGGGAAACCGGATTCGCACCACCCGCCTTTGTGTCGCACCTTTCGCATAAGGGAAACTGGATTCGCACCCGCTGTTTGCACCACCTGATTTTGAGTCGCACCTTTCACACCAAGGAAACCGGATTCGCACCCGCCGTCACACCACCCGCCGTTCGCAGAGGCCGATTTTGCATTCTCTCCTTTCAGATGAATTTTCCAAGCTTGCATTCAATCTAGTAAGCAGCTCATCACTGATTCCTATTTGCTTTAAGTATATCTCATTTTACAAATTTCATGGTGCGAAGATGGGTTTTTTATTGATTGTTCTTAGAAACTCTTAGATGTCCGTCCTTCGTTTGATTTAACCCCTGTTCATGTAGCATGCTTGTGATTTCATTGACTAGTTGCCATCATTTTATTTTATATGATGTGGCCCTTATTAAGTTTGTATTTAGAAATAGAGTTATTTTAGGAGGCAATTCACGCTTTCATGTATTGTTCTTGTTTGCCCTACTCCTGCATTTTCTTTTAAAGCTGATTATGTAGCGTAAACGTTCTTGATTGGCTGCAGATATGTGATAAAGTGGTTACTTAATTTATTTGACAGGGGTGAAAGAGATATTGTTGTGGTCAATATTGCATCTTTTGTCCAAGTTTACAGTTTGCTAAAACCTATGAACTTTGTCAGATAGAATGTATGACAAACATAATGCTGAAAGAGTCCATAGACTAATCTCTTGGTTGTTGTTGTTACTAAACTTTCAGATAGTTGAATATATTTGTTTGTTTGGCTTTGCATTATTAGTTTGGTTTATGAGTAGAACATGTTTAAAGTTTATGAAAGTTGCTACTATTTTTCATGATATCCAATAAGGCAAGTTGGTCAAATTGAGTACATAACAAGGCAACCTGAACCATTTCTTCCAACTTAACCCGATCAAAGTTTCCCTTGAGATCTTTATCCACCATCAGATTTAGCTTTCCTTCCTGATGGAGTTTCTTTACCTATAAATATTGGAAATTTAGATTAACATAAATAATTATGTTTTGTTAAATAAAGAGGTTTCCAATGAAAACCATTTTTAAGCACTTTTTTTACAGTTGTAAGGAACTGGCAATATGTATTAATGAGACAAGTAGGAGGATAATAATTTATATGTGAGATCATGGTTGTATTGTTAAATTTCAGGCATTAAATCATCACCAAGAATCCTATTTTCCAAAATAAATAAGTTTAGGCATTCTCAAAATAATTAAACATGTTTTGTTTTATTTGTTTTTAGGTACAATGTCGCCATCGAGTNCGATCAAAGTTTCCCTTGAGATCTTTATCCACCATCAGATTTAGCTTTCCTTCCTGATGGAGTTTCTTTACCTATAAATATTGGAAATTTAGATTAACATAAATAATTATGTTTTGTTAAATAAAGAGGTTTCCAATGAAAACCATTTTTAAGCACTTTTGTTACAGTTGTAAGGAACTGGCAATATGTATTAATGAGACAAGTAGGAGGATAATAATTTATATGTGAGATCATGGTTGTATTTTTAAATTTCAGGCATTAAATCATCACCAAGAATCCTATTATCCAAAATAAATAANTTCGCCTTTGTAACTCCCGAACAGCATTACCACCTTCATTCTTTGCTTGGACATCATGCTTAAATCATCATCTTTTGCTCCAATGGTATAATATGGCTCTATGATGCCCGTATCAAATTGTGACAATCAAAAATTAACTCTACCTTCTTTTCCCATTCCAAGTATGCCTCGGCATCACTTCTTCCCCTGAATGGCGGAATGTGCATCTTAATCGAACTTAGGTTGTCATCCCTTCCACCTCTTGGCTCCTCTCTCCTAGGTCTTCTTCTTACAGTTTGGACTTCATACTCGTCTTCATCGGAAACAATTACTTCTTGTCTCCTGGGTCGTGTTCCTTCCCTTCTAGTAGTATTGGACATGGCCATGGTCATCTCCCTCATTTGCTCCATCATCTCATCCATCCTAGATTTCAATGTTTCTTCCATCCTAGAAGTCAATCTCTCTTCCATCCTTCTATACTCACCATCCAAAGATTCTCGTAAGAGCTTTGGATCCGGTGTTGCCACTTGCTCTTCTTCCGAAGTAGAAACTCCCTTTCCGTCTCTTTTAGACATATTTACACACTCCCTTACGTGTTTAACTCAACAATGGTAAACCCTCGTGTTTCACACAAATTTGGCTTTTACCCTCTTTATGCTCACCACTCAAGCCTTTTACCACTTAAGTCTTGTTCCACAAGTTGCACTTCAGAACCAATTACTTAAACCAAAATATAAAACTAAAATAGCAAATTTCAAAATTAAAACCTAACAATCAAAAGCAAGTTCAATTCTAGAGCCAAATTGGCACAAAAGAAAATGACAAAAGAGTAATGATACGGGCATCATAATGCCATATTCTACCATTGGAGCAAAAGATGATGATGCGGGCATCATAGAGCCATATTATACCATTGGAGCAAAAGATGATGATTTAAGCATGATGTCCAAGCAAAGTATGAAGGTGGTAATGCGGTTCGGGAGTTGCAAAGGCGAAACGAAGTAATTTTAGCTATTTTCGGATTACAATGGCACTTTCGTAATTATTGCTATTTCGAAATTATAATGGCAGTTTTGTAATTATTTTCGGATTATATTTATTTAGGGTTAGTTTTTAGCCTTAGGATTACTTTCCTAATTATNCTCCAAATCGAGCGTGCTGCTAGTCTACGGACTCGTATCGACTAGCTCTATGCAACGGTACCACGGTCAAAGCCATAGCACGCTCGCACACAAAAGTCAACCCTGAGCCCTTCCTTGGTCAACTCTGTCAACTTTGAGAAATTTTTCAACATCTTTCCAGGACGGGATGTTACATATTTACTTTGTGGCGAATTTCAATTTCATTCTTTGCCTTCTAATTAGTGTTGCTAGATACAATTGTTATCTAGAGGTGCTATAGGGCGGGTTTTTACCTAGGGTTTGTTCCATATCATCTTGTGTGTTGGGATTACAGTTTCTTTAAGCTTGGGGTTCCGCATCAATGGATGTTCGTGATAAGGACATTACATTGCCAAGTGGACCAGTGAACGTTCTCGAGCTAAGAAGATCAAAGACGGAATGCTTGGACTTGTGAAAAGAATTATGGATGAAGATCGATTCAAGTTTCCAAATGATTTGAACATTTTTCCGAGGCCTAATGATGATTTAAGCATGTTGTCCAAGCAAGGGATGAAAGTCGTAATGATGCTCGAGAGTTGCGGAGACGAAACGGCGTCGTTTTAAAAATAAACAACTTAGAATGGCAATTTCGTAATTTAGCTATTTTCGGATGATAATGGCAGTTTCGTAATTTAGCTATTTTCGGATTATAATGGCAGTTTTGTAATTTTTGCTATTTTCGTTTTTAGGGTTAGTTTTCAACCTTAGGATTACTTTCTTAATATTTAATGGTTTAGATTGATTCTTGATCTAACCCTAGTCCTTATATAAAGGGGGATCAATTCTTTTGTAAGACAGATTTGAGTTTTTAATCAATTGAGAGAATTAATTTTCCTATTGCTCCCAGGAGTTTAGCTATTTTCGGATTATAATGGCAGTTTTGTAATTTTTGCTATTTTCGTTTTTATCTTATCAAAGTAGAAATACTTTGTGGCGATTATTCTTCTCTTTCCCTAGCCTTCTAATCCACGTTTTTAGATACAAGTTATCTAAGGGTTTGGTAGGGCGGGTTCTTGTTTCCAATTACTGTTCAATATTTCTTGTATGTTTGGGGTTTCAGATTCTTTAATCTTGGGGTTCCGCATCAGAAACAAATAATAATTACTCTATGAAATCAACACAATGAGAATAGGAAACTAAACAGATTTAGAAAGTATGAAAGTAAGAAACTATGAGAATAAGAAAGTAAGAAAATAAGAAACTATGAGAATAGAAAACAAGTAAATTAGGAAAGTAGGAAATATGGAATAATAAAAATCAGAAATCAATTAGGAATAAGTAACTTTCCTAATATTCAAGCAACCAATCTCAATATTCCAACTTTCAATTTTTTTTTTCTTTTTTTGTTGCCATTATAATCCAAAAATACCTAAATTATGAAACTGCCATTGTAATCCAAAAATAGCTAAAATTACGTCGTTTCGTCTTTGCAACTCCTGAGCAGCATTAGCACCTTCATTCCTTGCTTGTACATCATTCTTAATTCATCATCTTTTGCTCCAATGGTAGAATATGGCCCTATGATGCCCGCATCACTTGGACAACATGCTTAAATCATCATTAGGCCTCAGAAAAATGTTCAATTCATTTGGAAACTTGAATCGATCTTAATCCATAATTCTTTTCACAAGTCCAAGCATTTCCTCTTTGATCTTCTTAGCTCGAGAATGCGTCACTGGTCCACTTGGCAACGTAATGTCCTTATCACGAACATCCATGCTAGAAGAGCACTGATGCTCACATCATATGAGAATGCTTATAGTGGTTGGCTTTATATGCTCATTAGACAATCCTAATCTTTTGCACACATAGCATGAAATCACATTAATAGAAGCACCCAAATCATAAAGCATTAGATATATTAAAACCATTAAATTTGCAAGGTATAAAGAAACACCCATTATCTTTGCCTATCTTACTTGGAAATTCTTCTAGGATCTGTGTTTCTTTCTTCTTTAATTTTTTGTTTATCTCAAATGAGTTGGTATGTACTTCCTCTCCTTCCTCACTATTTCCACATAACTATCGGCCTCCTTAGCTTCATGGTCATTGGAAATTTCTTCATTTTCTTCCTTGGCATGCATGGGTTTGGACTCCTTATTGAATTCGATTTTTTCTTATTTCTCCTCAATAATTTCAGCTTTTTTCTTTTTTCTAGTTACTTCCACCATGTGCACTTGCTCTCTAGGGTTTGTCTTGGTTCGGCTTGGCAAAGTTCCTTGAGATTGATTGAATTGATTTGTTAATTGCCCAATTTGAGTCTCAAGTTCTTTGATGGTTTCATTTTGATTTTGAAACCCTAATCTTGTTTCCTGCGTAAAAGAATTTGGAACATTTACCAAGTTAGCCAAAGCATCTTCAATTCTAGATATTTTATTTTCTAAACCATTTTTAGAAGTAGAAGGGTTAGAAAATAGGGGGTTTTTGGAATAGGTATCCACGGCCTCATTGATGGTTTTGGCTTTGAATCAATTTCCTTGCTTTTGTTGGCTTCCTATATTGTTCCCATTATTGCTCCATGAAAAATTAGGATCACTCGTTCATCCTGGATTGTATGTAGTGGAATAAGGATTGTTTTGTTGATTGCCTCTTCGAAAACTACCTAGAATATTAACTTCATTTGCATTATCACTTTTATTTTGGCAATCAACCTCACTATGTTCCTCACTATCACAAGTAATGTAAGAAATATTAGAGAGGTTATGTTTTACTCCTTTTTTCACAAAATTTTGGTCCATAAATTTCATTATTGTTTAGACAATAATGCTATTTCTCAAGGCTTCCACATCAAAGCTCTCCATGGACTTGTTCTCTTTCTTCTTTATGGGCGACCTCTTTGAATGGTATTGATTCGTGCTCATGGACATGTCCTTAATTAAATCATATTCTTCTTGTTCTTTTTTTTCCCATTATTGTTCCCCCTGCAACTGCATCTAGCATATGTTTAGTAGTAAACTCAAAGACCATTATAGAAATTTTGTACCTGCATCCAAAGTGGGAACCCATGGTGTTCACACTTCCTAAAAAGGTCTTTGAGTCTCTCCTATGACTCGTAGAGAGTCTCTTAGTTCCATTGATAGAAGTTACAAATCCCATTCTTAACATTGGCAGTCTTGGCAGGAGGAACAAATTTATTTAAGAATTTTGCCTCCATCTCCTCCCAAGTAGTTATTGATTCTGCAAGCAAAGAATTAAACCAAACTTTTGCCTTGTCCTTCAAAGTCCAAGGAAAAAGTCTAAGCCTTAAAGTAATGTTAGAAACACCATTATATTTACACATCTCACATACATTAATAAAATTAGAAATATGTTCCTTAGGGTCCTCGTAACTTAAACCATGAATAGTAATACTAGCAAATAACAAAATAGTAGATGACTTAATTTCAAAATTGTTTGCTTGAATTGGTGGCCTCTTTATAAAAAATTGTGTTAGAAAAAAATACTAATATAAAGCATGTTTAAACATATATCAAAATAATAATACAACATGCACATCCCAAGATCAATTAACATATTTTATTATATATGTATTTAACATGATATAATCAGATTACTTAGTTGTTGATGAGCTGACAACAGGTGATCTAAAGGCCCTTAATGGTCAACTCTTGTCAACAAAATACAACCATAGTTATTGAATGGATCTTACAATCTCCAACATAACTCTCTGTATTCTCTAAGGAATACCCCAAAGCCCAACATCCATATACGTCCAACCCCATTAAAAATTTCCCTTATGTTTCTTACATAAACAGATGTACTGTGTCCTTTCGTATCTCTTAAACGTTACATATATATATATACTTATTATTATTAAATCTATATATACAAATAATAAAATAATAAATAATAGTAATTAATTCTAATAAATAATAATAATAATAACAATAATTACATATAAAAGTTACAAAATAACATCTAGGCTTTAAGAGAGTTTATGTCCTTCAATTAAATGGGTCAACTAAAGAATTACAGAGAAAGTGAGTTCAAGGGCTTCACTACAAAGGTTAGTACCAAATCCAGTCCAATTACTGGTTCAAATAAGCCTGCAAGTGAGTTACATGATTATGAACAGTCCACACATTAATAAAATTTTCAACAGTCTCCCACTTGGACTACATAATCATCACATCAGTTAACAAACTCACTTAATACAAAATCTCTCAAAAATAAAATACCATTTCATCTAAGCACATTGTGTGTCGATAGGGCTAATCAACATTGATACGGGTATCATAGTGCCATATTCTACCATTGGAGCAAAAGATGATGTTTTAAGCATGATGCCCAAGTAAGGAATGAAGGTGGTAATGTTGCTCGGGAGTTGCAAAGATGAAACGATGTAATTTTAGCTATTTTCAGATTACAATGGCAGTTTCGTAATTAGCTATTTTAGGATTATAATGGCAGTTTCGTAATTATTGCTATTTCCAAATTATAATGGCAGTTTTGTAACTATTTCTATTTTCGGATTATTTTTATTTAGGGTTAGTTTTAAGCCTTAGGATTACTTTCCTAATTATTTTATGGTCTAGATTGATTCTTAACCTAACCCTAATCTCTATATAAAGGGGAGGTTACTAGCTTGTTAAAAACAACTTGGATTATTGATTATTGAGAAATCTACACTTGTTTTCAACAAGACTTGTGTGTTCCAAGTGAGGATAGTTCTTCTTCTACTTGTTGCATTGGGAATTGATCTTCTTATCAAAGATATTTACTTTGTGGCGAATTTCAATTTCATTCTTTGCCTTCTAATTAGTGTTGCTAGATACAATTGTTATCTAGAGGTGCTATAGGGCAGGTTTTTACCTAGGGTTTGTTCCATATCATCTTGTGTGTTGGGATTACAGTTTCTTTAAGCCTGGGGTTCCGCATCATTTGGTATCAGAGTAAGGCCAAGATAAATTCCTATTTATCTTGTTCTTTGTTTTCTTTTTGGAGTCTTTGATTAGCTTGTTGTTTCTGCGTTTTTTGTTTCCTTTGTTCTTGAGTTCTTTGTGTTCTTCATTGTTCTTGGTGTTTAGTACCCAAAAAAAAAACGTAAAAAAAAAAAAATCGTACAAAAAAAAAACAAGAGTAGACAAAGAAGAATCTAATTATATACACAAAAAAAAAAGNAAAAAAAAAAAAAAAATCGTAAAAAAAAAAAAAAAAAAAGAATTGAAAGTTGGAATATTGAGATTGGTTGCTTGAATATTAGGAAAGTTACTTATTCCTAATTGATATCTGATTTTTATTATTCCATATTTCCTACTTTCCTAATTTATTTGTTTCTTATTCTCATAGTTTCTTATTTTCTTACTTTCGTATTCTTAATCTAATTTGTTTCCTATTCTCATAGTTTCTTATTTTCATACTTTTCTATTCTAGATTGGTTGCTTAAATATTAAGAAAGTTACTTATTCCTAATTGATTTCTGATTTTTATTATTCCATATTTCCTACTTTCCTAATTTATTTGTTTCCTATTCTCATAGTTTCTTATTTTCTTACTTTCCTATTCTCAATTTAATTTGTTTCCTATTCTCATAGTTTCTTATTTTCTTACTTTCCTATTCTCAATTTAATTTGTTTCCTATTCTCATAGTTTCTTATTTTCTTACTTTCCTATTCTCAATTTAATTTGTTTCCTATTCTCATAGTTTCTTATTTTCTTACTTTCCTATTCTCAATTTAATTTGTTTCCTATTCTCATAGTTTCTTATTTTCTTACTTTCCTATTCTCAATTTAATTTGTTTCCTATTCTCATAGTTTCTTATTTTCATACTTTCCTATTCTAAATTTGTTTAGTTTCCTATTCTCATTGTGTTAATTTCATAGAGTAATTATTATTTGTTTCATTACTCTTTTGTCCTTTCTTTTGGTGCCAATTTTGCTCTAGAATTGAACTTGCTTTTATTGTTAGGTTTTAATTTTGAAATTTGTTACTTTAGTTTTATATTTTTGTTTAAGATAATTGGTTCTGAAATTTCTTTTGTGCCAATTTTTCTCTAGAATTGAACTTGTTTTTTATTGTTAGGTTTTAATTTTGAAATTTGCTATTTAATTTTATATTTTTGTTTAAGTAATTGGTTCTGAAGTGCAACTTGTTGAACAAAACTTGAGTGGTAAAAGACTTGAGTGGTGAGCATAAAGAGGGTAAAAGCTAAATTTGTGTGAAACACGAGGGTTTACCATTGTTGAGTTAAACACGTAAGGGAGTGTGCAAGAATGTCTAAAAGAGACGGAAAGGGAGTTTCTACTTCGGAAGAAGAGCAAGTGGCAACACCGGATCCAAAACTCTTACGACAATCTTTGGAGGGTGAGTATAGAAGGATGGAAGAGAGATTGACTTCTAGGATGGAAGAAGCATTGAAATCTAGGATGGATGAGATGATGGAACAAATGAGGGAGATGACCATGGCCATGTCCAATAATACTAGAAGGGAGGGAACACGACACATGAGACAAGAAGTGAATGTTTCCGATGAAAAAGAGTATGAAGTTCAAACGGTAAGGAGAAGACCTAGGAAAGAGGATCCAAAAGGAGGAAGAGATGACAACCTAAGTTCTATTAAGATGCACATTCCACCATTCAAGGGAAGAAGTGATGCCGAGGCATACTTGGAATGGGAAAAGAAGGTAGAGTTAATTTTTGATTGTCACAATTACTCTGAGGAGAAAAATGTTAAACTACCCGCAGTGGAGTTCACCGACTATGCTCTAGGTTGGTGGGAGCAACTTATACAATCAAGGAGGAGGTATAGAGAAGATCCGGTCTCAACTTGGGATGGGATGAAAAGAATTATGAGGAAGAGGTTTGTACCATCATATTTCTATAGAGAGCTTCATCAAAAGTCACAGAGACTCACACAAGGATCTAGGTCCGTAGAAGAGTATTACAAAGAGATAGAGATGATTATGATAAGGGCCAACATTGAAAAGGATAGAGAAGCTACAATGGCAAGATTTCTAAGAGGGATGAACAAAGATATTGCCAAGGTGGTGGATCTACATCCATATGTAGAGATGGAAGAAATGGTCAACATGGCTATTAAAGTGGAAAAGCAATTGAGAAGTGAAGGGTCATCAAAAGGGTTTTCAAGCTCTAATTCAAAGTGGGGTTCCAATTCGAAGTGGAACAAGTATGACGACAAGAAGAGAGAAAAGAACTTGGAGACCAAAGAGAAAATTGGAGATGTATCCAAGTTCAAGGATAAGAGTGCCAACCTAACAAGAGGTACTTCTAAGCCTAATACTACTAGTACTTCTAGACATAGGGAAATAAAATATTTTAAATGTCAAGGGTTTGGGCATATCGCTTCCGAATGTCCAAATAGGAAAACTATGTTGATAACAAGTAATGAAGTAATGTCGGAGTCTGAGTCCGATGAGGAAAGGCCACCAATAAAGTATGATTCTAGTGAGGATGAGGATGTAGAGTATCCTGTGGTTGGAGAGTCCCTATTTATTAGGCGGGTTTTAAATTTGAAGGTGAAGGAAGATGGACTAGAACAAAGGAAGAATGTTTTTCATACTAGATGTTTTGTGGGTGGTAAAATATGTACTTTAATCATTGATGGGGATAGTTGTGCTAATGTTGCTAGTCCTACTTTGGTTGAGAAGTTGGGACTAGTATGTGAAAAACACCCTAACCCTTATAGGTTACAATGGTTGAATGATAGTGAGGAGATTAAGGTAAATAAGAGAGTGAAAGTTGCACTATTTATTGGAAAGTATAGTGATGAGGTTTTGTGTGATGTAGTACCTATGCAAGCGGCGCATATTTTGTTGGGTAGACCATGGCAATCCGATATGAGGACTATCCATGAAGGTTTTAAGAATAGGTATTCTTTTGAGCACAATGGAAAGAAAGTCACACTTGCACAATTATCTCCAAAAGAGGTGTATCTAGAACAATTGAAACTATCCAAAGTTTCCCATAGGGATTTGGGAAGTGAGGCAAATAAAATAATTGAGTGTAAAGAGGCCAAGAGTGAAAAGAATAAAAACAAAGGCCCAATGGTGAGTGATTGCACCAGTAATAAAAAGGAAAGTGCAAGACAGAAAAGTGAGAAGAGTGAAAAGAAAAAGAGTTTTTTTTTTTTTTTTTTTTTATGTAGAAGAGAGAGAAATCAAGAGTGCATTCTTAGGCAACAAAGCAATATTGTTGGTGAGGTTTTGAGAGGTTTTCTTTGTGAAACGAACCTGAACCCCGATTTGCGTAGTGTTTTTGTCTCTTTATTACAGGATTTGGACGATATTTTCCCAGAAAAGATGCGGATTGGATTGCCGCCATTGAGAGGTATTGAGCACCAAATAGATTTTGTACCTGGAGCAAGCATTCCAAACTGACCAGCCTATCATAGCAATCTCGAGGAAACGAAGGAGTTACAAAGGCAAGTGGAGGAGTTGCTATCAAAGGGTCATGTTAGGGAGAGCATGAGTCCTTGTGCTGTACCGGTCTTATTGGTACCCAAGAAGGATGACACATGGAGGATATGTGTTGATTGTCGAGCAGTGAATAAAATAACGGTAAAGTATCGTTATCCCATTCCTAGGTTAGATGATATGCTTGATGAATTGCATGGTGCTTGCTTATTTACTAAGATAGATTTAAAAAGTGGATACCATCAAATTTGGATGAAGCAAGGGGATGAGTGGAAAACTGTTTTTAAAACAAAATATGGTTTATATGAATGGATGGTTATGCCTTTTGGGTTAACTAATGCTCCTAGTACATTTATGCGATTAATGAACCATGTTTTAAAGGAATTTCTAGGAAAGTTTGTGGTTCTATATTTTGATGATATTTTGATATATAGCAAAAGTTTAGATGACCATGTGATGCATGTTAGCCAAGTGCTAGATGTGCTTAGAAAAGAGAAATTATATGCTAACCTTAAAAAGTGCACATTTTGTATAGATAAGCTTGTTTTCCTTGGTTTTGTTGTGAGTGCACAGGGTGTTGAAATAGATGAAGAGAAGATCAAGGCTATGAAGGAATAGCCTACACCTAAGAATGTGTCTGAGGTAAGAAGTTTTCATGGTTTAGCTGGCTTTTATAGAATGTTTGTGAAGGACTTCTCTACCGTAGCTGCTCCTTTGAATGAGATTGTTTGTCAAAAAAGAAGTAGGTTTTAAATGGGGTAAGGAACAAGAACATGCGTTTCAAACTTTAAAAGATAAGTTATGTTCTGCTCTTATTATTGTTCTACCTAATTTTGATAAGATGTTTGAGGTTGAATGTGATGCTTCTGGGATTGGTATAGGTGCTGTTTTGATGCAGGAAAAACGTCCCATTGCATACTTTAGTGAGAAGCTAAATGGAGCTCAACTCAAGTACTCGCATATAATAGAACTATTCATTCTTCTACAGGTTTTTCACCATTTGAGATTGTGTATGGTTTTAATGCTTTAACTGTGTTGAATTTGATGCCTTTACCTTTGAGTGAGATTGCTAGCTTAGATGGACAAAAGAAGGCTGATTTGGTTAAGACTATACATGAGAAGGCGAGGTTGCAAATTGAGAAGCGTAACTGTCTAATTGCTCAAAAAGCAAATAAGGGGGAAAAGCAAGTGATATTTGAACCAAGAGATTGGGTTTGGGTACTCATGAGGAACGAAAAGTTTCCTAACCAAAGGAAGTCTAAGTTGGATGCTAGAGGTGATGGACCTTTTCAAGTTCTCGAGAGGATCAATGACAATGCATACAAGATTGATCTTCCAGGTGAGTATAATGTGTCTGCATCATTCAATGTTGCTGATCTTTCTCCTTTTGACATGGATGCAGATTCGAGGACGAATCTTTTTGAGGAGGGAGGGAATGGTGTGGGCATCGAGTGCTCTTCTAGCATGGATGTTCGTGGTGAAGACATTGTGTTGCCAAGTGGACCAGTGACGCGTTCTCGAGCTAAGAAGATCAAAGCGGGAATGCTTGGACTTGTAAAGAGAATAATTGACGAAGATCGATTCAAGTATCCACATGATCCAAACACTTTTATGAGGCATAGTGATGATTTAAGCATGATTTCCAAGCAAGGTGCTAATGCAGCTCGGGAGTTGCAAAGACAAAACGACGTAATTTTAGCTATTTTCGGATTACAATGGCAGTTTCGTAATTTAGCTATTTTTAGATTATAATGGCAGTTTTGTAATTATTTCTATTTTCGGATTATATTAATTTAGGGTTAGTTTTTAGCCTTAGGATTACTTTCTTAATTAGTTTATGGTCTAGACTGATTCTTAACCTAACACTAATATCTATATAAAGGGGGGGTTACTAGCTTGTAAAAAAAACTTTGATGATTGATTAAATAGAATCTATTCTTGTTTTCAACAAGACTTGTGTGTTCCAAGTGAAGATAGTTCTTCATCTACTTGTTGCATTAGGAATTGATCTGCTTATCAAAAGTATTTACTTTGTGGCGAATTTCAATTTCATTATTTTCCTTCTAATAAGTGTTGCTAGATACAATTGTTATCTAGAGGAGAGGACCTAGGAGAGAGGAGCCAAGAGGAGGAAGGGATGACAACCTAAGTTCCATTAAGATGCACATTCCACCATTCAAGGGAAGAAGTGATGTCGAGGCATACTTGGAATGGGATAAAAAAGTAGAGTTAATATTTGATTGTCACAATTACTCTGAGGAGAAAAATGTTAAACTAGCCGCAGTGGAGTTCACCGACTATGCTCTAGTTTGGTGGGAGCAACTTATACAATCAATGAGGATGTATAGAGAAAATCCGATCTCAACTTGGGATGAGATGAAGAGAATTATGAGGAAGAGGTTTGTACCATCTTATTACTATAGAGAGCGTCATCAAAAGTTGCAGAGACTCATACAAGGGTCTAGGTCCCTAGATTAGTATTACAAAGAGATGGAGATGATTATGATAAGGGCCAACATTGAAGAGGATAGAGAAGCTACAATGGCGAGATTTCTAAGTGGGATGAACAAATATATTGCTAAGGTGGTGGATCTACTTCCATATATAGAGATGGAAGAAATGGTCAACATGGCTATTAAAGTGGAAAAGCAATTGAGAAGTGAAGGGTCATCAAAATGGTTTTCAAGTTCCAATTCGAAGTGGAACAAGTATGACGGCAATAAGAGTGAGAAGAACTTGGAAACCAAAGAGAAAATTGGAGATGCATCCAAGTTGAAGGATAAGAGTGCCAACCCAACAAGAGGTACTTCTAATCCTAATACTTCTAGTACTTCTAGACATAGGAAAATAAAATGTTTTAAATGTCAAGGGTTTGGGCATATTGCTTTTGAATGTCCAAATAGGAAAACTATATTGATGAGGGTAATGAAGTAATGTCGGAGTTTGAGTCCGATGAGGAAAGGCCACCAATAAAGTATGATTCTAGTGAGGAGGAGGATGTAGAGTATCCCGTGTGATGCGGGTATCATAGAGCCATATTCTAGCATTGGAGCAAAAGAAGATGACAACATCTTACTAAGTGTACCAGTGACGCGTTCTCGAGCAAAGAATATCAAATGTAGAATGCTTGGATTTGTGAAGATAATTATGGATGAATATCTATTCAAGTTTGCAAATGATTTGAATACTTTTCCGAGGCCTAACGATGATTTAAGCATGATGTCGAAGCAAGGGATGAAGGTGGTAATGATGCTTGGGAGTAGCGGAGACGAAACTGCATCATTTTAAAAATAAGCATTTTTTTAATGGTAGTTTCGTAATTTAGCTATTTTCGGATTATAATGGCAGTTTTGTAATTATTGCTATTTCCAGATTATAATGGCAGTTTTGTAATTATTGCTATTTTTGGATTATATTTATTTAGGGTTAGTTTTGAGCCTTAGGATTACTTTTCTAATTATTTTATGGTTTAGATTGTTTCTTAACCTAACCATAATCTATATATAAAGGGGAGGTTACTAGCTTGTAAAAAAAAACTTTGATTATTGATTATTTAGAATCTACTCTTGTTTTCAACAAGACTTGTGTGTTCCAAGTGAGGATAATTCTTCTTCTACTTGTTGCATTGGGAATTGATCTTCTTATTAAAGGTATTTACTTTGTGGCGAATTTCAATTTCATTCTTTGCCTTCTAATTAGTGTTGCTAGATACAATTGTTATCTAGAGGTGCTGTAGGGCGGGTTTTTACCTAGGTTTTGTTCCATATTATCTTATGTGTTGGGATTACAGTTTCTTTAAGCTTGGGGTTCCGCATCATTTGGTATCAGAGCAAGGCCAAGATAAATTCCTATTTATCGTGTTCTTTGTTTTTCCTTTTAGAGTCATTGGTTAGCTTTTTTATTTTCTGCATTTTTTTTCTTTTATTCTTGAGTTCTTCGTGTTCTTCAATGTTTTTGGTGTTTTAGTACCAAAAAAAAAATCCCAAAAAAAAAATCATAAAAAAAAGTTTTGTACAAAAAAAGAATCAGAAAAAGATAAAGAAGAATCTGATTATATACACACACAAAAAAAAAAAAAAAAGAAGAAAAAAGAAAAAGAAGAAAAAAAAATCATAGAAAAAAAAAATATATATATATTGAAAGTTGAGATATTCAGATTGGTTGCTTGAATATTAGGAAAGTTACTTATTCCTAATTGACTTCTAATTTTTATTAGTCCTTATTTTCTACTTTTCTAATTTCTTTGTTTCCTATTTTCATAGTTTCTTATTTTTTTACTTTATTATTCTCATAGTTTCTTATTATCTTATTTTCCTATGCTCATAGTTTCTTATTTTCTTACTTTCTTATTCTCATAGTTTCTTCTAATTTCTTTGTTTCCTATTCTCATAGTTTCTTATTTTCATACTTTCCTATTCTAAATTTATTTAGTTTCCTATTCTCATTGTGTTGATTTTATAGAGTAATTATTATTTGTTTCATTACTCTTTTGCCCTTTTCTTTTGTGCCAATTTTGCTCTAGAATTGAACTTGCTTTTATTGTTAGGTTTTAATTTTGAAATTTGCTATTTTTGTTTTATATTTTTGTTTAAGATAATTGGTTTTGAAGTGCAACTTGGTGAACAAGACTTGAGTGGTAAAAGGCTTAAGTGGTGAGCATATGGAGGGTAAAAGCCAAATTTGAGTGAAACACGAGGGTTTACCATTTTTGAGTTAAACACGTAAGGGAGTGTGTAAGAATGTCTAAAAGAGACGGAAATGGAGTTTCTACTTTGGAAGAAGAGCAAGTGGCAACACCGGATCCAAAGCTCTTACGACAATCCTTGGAGGGTGAGTATAGAAGAATGGAAGAAAGATTGACTTCTAGGATGGAAGAAACATTGAAATCTACGATGGATGAAATGATGGAGCAAATGAGAGAGATGACCATGGCCCAGGAGACAAAAAGTAATTGTTTCCGATGAAGACGAGTATGAAGTCCAAACTGTAAGAAGAAGACCTAGGAGAGAGAAGCCAAGAGGAGGAAGGGATGACAACCTAAGTTCCTTTAAGATGCACATTTTGCCATTCAAGGGAAGAAGTGATGTTGAGGCATACTTGGAATGGGAAAAAAAGGTAGAGTTAATATTTGATTGTCACAATTACTCTGAGGAAAAAAAGGTTAAACTAGCCGCAGTAGAGTTCACCGACTATGCTTTAGTTTGGTGGGAGCAACTTATACAGTCAAGGAGGAGATATAGAGAAGATCCGGTCTCAACTTCGAATGAGATGAAGAGAATTATGAGGAAGAGGTTTGTACCATCATATTACTATAGAGAGGTTCATCAAAAGTTGTAGAGACTCACACAAAGTTCTAGGTCCGTAGAGGAGTATTACAAAGAGATAAAGATGGATGAGCTAAATGATAAGGTAAGTGAAGTCTTTATGACCGCCACAAATAACCCAAGGAGAGATGGTTTGCGAACTAGAGATATAGAGCTATCGGGTTCCGAAGATGATGAAGTCTCAAATTATTCCATGAGGAGACGCACAAGGAGGGAGGAACCAAGGGCTAGGAGACATGAGCATAATGAAAAGAAAGTCACACTTGCACCTTTATCTCCAATGGTGGTGTATTTTGAACAATTGAAATTATCCAAAAGTTCACATGGGGATTTGGGAAGTGAGGCAAATAAAAAAATTGAGTGAAAAGAGGCCAATAGTGAAAATAATATAAATAAAGGCCCAATGGTGAGTGATTGCATTAGTAAGAAAAATAAAGAAGAAAGTGCAATAGAGAAAAGTGAGAAGAGTGAAAAGAAAAAGAGTTTTAATGCAAAAGAGAGAGAAGTCAATATTGCATTTTTAGGCAAGAAAGCAATATTGTTAGTGAGGTTTTGCTTTGTGAAACTAACCTTGACTTCAATTTTCCTAGTGTTTTTATTTCTTTATTGTAGAACTTAGATGAGAAATCAAAAGTGCGATTGTGTGGAGTGCCTCGAACTATTCAATATGATAGGGATGTGGAATTTTTGAGTTCCTTTGGAAAATTTTTATGGGATGACACTTGAAGGTTACTCAAACCAGGAGATTGGGTTTGGGTATATTTAAGAAAGAAATGTTTTCCTAACCTTAGGACATCAAAGTTCGATGTTAGAAGAGATAAACCGTTTCAAGTGCTTAAAAGAGTCAAGGACAACGCATACAAGATTTCCCTTCAGGGTGAGTACAATGAGTCCGTTACTTTCAATGTTTCTGATTTTTTTCCTTTCGATATGGATTTAGATTCGAAGATGCATCTTTTTGAAGAGGAAGGGAATGATTCGGGCATCATAGAGCCAAATTCTAGCATTGGAGCAAAAGAGGATGACAACATCTTACTAAGTGTACCAGTGACGCGTTCTCAAGCAAAGAATATCAAATGTAGAATGCTTGGATTTGTGAAGATAACTATGGATGAATATCTATTCAAGTTTCCAAATGATTGAATACTTTTCCGAGGCCTAACGATGATTTAAGCATGATGTCGAAGCAAGGGATGACTGTGGTAATGATGCTCGGGAGTTGCGGAGACGAAACTGAATCATTTTAAAAATAAGCATTTTTTAATGGCAGTTTCGTAATTTAGCTATTTTCAGATTATAATGGCAGTTTCGTAATTATTGCTATTTCCAGATTATAATGGCAGTTTTGTAATTATTGCTATTTTTGGATTATATTTATTTAGGGTTAGTTTTAAGCCTTAGGATTACTTTACTAATTATTTTATGGTCTAGATTGTTTCATAACCTAACTATAATCTCTATATAAAGGGGAGGTTATTAGCTTGTAAAAATAAAAACTTTGATTATGAATTGATATTCTTATCAAAGGTATTTATTTTGTGGCGAATTTCAATTTCATTCTTTGCCTTCTAATTAGTGTTGCTAGATACAATTGTTATCTAGAGGTGCTATAGGGCAGGTTTTTACTTAGGGTTTGTTCCATATCATCTTGTGTGTTGGGATTACAGTTTCTTTAAGCTTGGGGTTCCTCATCACCGTGGTTTGTGAGTCTAGTAATTAGGAGGGTTTTAAATTTGAAGGTGAAGGAAGAGGGATTAGAACAAATGGAGAATATTTTTCACACTAGATGTTTTGTGGGTGGTAAAACATGTAGTTTAATCATTGATGAGGGTAGTTGTGCTAATATTGCTAGTACTACCTTGGTTGAGAAGTTGGGACTAGTATGTGAAAAACACCCTAACCCTTATAGGTTACAATGGTTGAATGATAGTGGGGAGATTAAGGTAAATAAGAGAGTAAAAGTTGCCTTTTCTATTGGAAAGTATAGTGATGAGGTTTTGTGTGATTTAGTACCTATGCAAGCGGGGCATATTTTGTTGGGTAGACCATGGCAATTCGATAGGAGGACTATCCATGAAGGTTTTAAGAATATGTATTCTTTTGAGCACAATGGAAAGAAAGTCACACTTGCACCCTTATCTCCAAAAGAGGCGTATCTTGAACAATTGAAACTATCCAAAGTTTCCCATGGGGATTTGGGAAGTAAGGCAAATAAAAGAATTGAGTATAAAGAGGCCAAGAGTGAAAAGAATAAAAATAAAGGCCCAATGGAGAGTGGTTGCATTAGTAATAAAGAGGAAAGTGCAATAGAGAAAAGTGAGAAGAGTGAAAAGAAAAAGAGTTTTAATGCAAAATAGAGAGAGAAGTCAATAGTGCATTTTTAGGCAAGAAAGCAATAATGTTAGTGAGGTTTCGAGAGGTTTTGCTTTGTGAAACTAACCTTAACTTCAATTTACCTATTGTTTTTGTCTCTTTATTGCTGAACTTTGATGAGAAATCAAAATTGCATGGAGTGCCTCTAACTATTCAATATGATAGGGATGTGAAATTTTTGAGTCCCTTTGGAAAAATTTTATGGGATGACACGTGGAGGTTATTCAAACCAGGAGATTGGGTTTGGGTAAATTTAAGGATAAAATGGTTTCCTAACCTTAGGAAATCGAAGTTGGATGCTTGAGGAGATAAACCGTTTCAAGTTTTTGAAAGAGTCAATGACAACACATACAAAATTGCCCTTCAGGGTGAGTACAATGAGTCAACTATTTTTAATATTTATGATATTTTTTCTTTCGATATGGATTCAGATTCGAGGACAAATCTTTTTGGTGAGGAAGGGAAAAATGAAGTGGAACCCCAAGCTTAAAGAAACTGTAATCCCAACACCCAAGATGATATGAAATAAACCCTAGGTAAAAACCCGCCCTATAGCACCTCTAGATAACAATTGTATCTAACAACACTAATTAGAAGGCAAAAAATGAAATTGAAATTCGCCACAAAGTAAATACCTTTGATAAGAAGATCAATTCCCAATGCAACAAGTAGAAGAAGAACTGTCATCACTTGGAACACACAAGTCTTGTTGAAAACAAGAGTAAATTCTAAATAATCAATCATCAAAGTTTTGTTTTACAAGCTAGTAACCTCCCCTTTATATAGAGATTAGTGTTAGGTTAAGAATCAATCTAAACCATAAAATAATTAGGAAAGTAATCCTAAGGCTTAAAACTAACCCTATATAAATATAATCTGATAATAGAAATAATTACAAAACTACCATTATAATCCGGAAATAACAATAATTACGAAACAACCATTATAATCCGAAAATTGCTAAAATACCAAACTGCCATTATAAGATGCTTATTTTTAAAACTACGTCATTTCGTCTCCGCAACTCCTGAGCATAAATACCACCTTCATCCCTTGCTTGGACATCATGCTTAAGTCATCATCTTTTGCTCCAATGGTAGAATATTGCACTATGATGCCCGCATCATGATCCCTATCTCAGTTCATAGATAATTCTTCTTATCAGTACTTCCTCCATACAAACTGAACCAAAGACATTTTGCATTGCTTTTAAAGATCCCTGATGGGCCAATGTTATGCATGATGAGTTTAAGGCCTTGCAGTCCAATAACACTTGGTGTTTAGTTCCCCGACCAAACAATATTAACATCATCAGTTCCAAATGGGTTTATAAGATAAAATATAAAAAGGATTGCACACTTGACCGACTTAAGGCACATTTAGTTGCACATGTATATCCTCAGGTTTCTAGAAACGACTATGATGAAACCTTCTGCCCTGTTGTTAAGCCACCTACCGTTCGACTCATCATTTCTGTGGCATTATGCCTCTCAAGCAAATCGATGTGAAAAATGCATTTCTTCATGGACATTTTGATGCGGAACCCCAAGATTAAAGAATCCGAAACCCCAAACACACAAGAAATATTGAACAGTAATTGGAAACAAGAACCCGCCCTACCAAACCCTTAGATAACTTGTATCTAAAAACATGGATTAGAAGGCTAGGGAAAGAGAAGAATAATCGTCACAAAGTATTTCTACTTTGATAAAAGAATTCAACTCCTAATGTAACAAGAATAAGAAATTGATTCCTCACCTTGCAAGAACACTCCTGGGAGCAATAAGAAAATTAATTATCTCAATTGATTAAAAACTCAAATCTATCTTACAAATGAATTGATCCCATTTTATATAAAAACTAGGGTTAGATCAATAATCAATCTAAACCATTAAATATTAAGAAAGTAATCCTAAGGCTGAAAACTAACCCTAAAAATGAAAATAACAAATATTATAAAACTGCCATTATAATCCGAAAATAGTTAAATTACGAAACTGCCATTATAATCCAAAAATAGCTAAATTATGAAACTGCCATTATCATTCGAAAATAGCTAAAATTACGAAACTGCCATTATAAAATGCTTATTTTTAAAATGACACCGTTTCGTCTTTGCAACTCTCGAGCATCATTACAACTTTCATCTCTTGCTTGGACAACATGCTTAAATCATCATTAGGCCTCGGAAAAGTGTTCAAATCATTTGGAAAGTTGAATCGATCTTCATCCATAATTCTTTTCACAAGTCCAAGCATTCCCTCTTTAATCTTCTTAGCTCGAGAACGCGTCACTGGTCCACTTGGCAACATAATGTCCTTATCACGAACATCCATGCTAGAAGAGCGCTCGATGCCCACATCATTCCCTCCCTCTTCAAAAAGATTCATCCTTGAATCTGCATCCATGTCAAAAGGATAAAGATCAGCAACATTAAACGATGCGGACACATTATACTCACCTGGAAGATCAATCTTGTATGCATTGTCATTGATTCTCTCGAGCACTTGAAAAGGTCCATCACCTCTTGCATCCAACTTAGACTTCTTTTTGTTAGGAAACATTTTCTTCCTCAAATGTTCCCAAACCCAATCACCTGGTTCAAATATCACTTGTTTGTGCCCTTTATTAGCATTTGCGCAGTTAACTTATTCCTCTTCTCAATCTGTAGTCGGGCCTTCTCGTGTATAGCTTTAACTAAGTCCGCCTTCTTTTGTCCATCTAAGTTAGCAAGTTCACTCAAAGGTAAAGGCATCAAATCCAATATAGTTAACGGATTAAAGCCATATACAATCTCAAATGGTGAAAATATAGTAGAAGAATGAATAGTACGGTTATAAGCAAATTCAAGAAAAGGCAAACAATCTTCCCAAGATTTTATGTTTTTACCAACTACAGAACGTAGTAAAGCAACTAAAGTTCTATTCACCACTTCCGTTTATCCATCGGTTTGTGGATGAGAAGTAGTAGATTACAAAAGCTTAGTACCCAACTTTCCCCACAAAACTTTCCAAAAGTGACTCAAGAACTTGACATCTCTATCCGAGACTATTGTCCTAGGTACCCCATGCAACCTCACTACAACTCTAAAGAACAAGTCAGCTATATTTGTTGCATCATCAGTTTTATGGCAAGCAATGAAGTGCGGCATTTTACTAAATCTATCCACAACAACAAATATACTATCACGACCCTTCCTAGTTCTCGGCAACCCAAGAACAAAATCCATGGAGATATCAACCCATGGTTCCGTTGGCACAGGAAGAGGGGTGTACAAACCATGTGGCATAGACCTAGATTTAGCCTGTCTACATGCAATACATTTAGCACAATTTTTTTCAACATCCCTATGCATGTGTGGCCAAAAGAAATGTTCAGATAAAATATCTAAGGTCTTATGCACACCAAAATGTCCCATGAGACCACCATTATGTCCAAGCATTCCCGCTTTGATCTTCTTAGCTCGAGAACGCATCACTGGTCCACTTGGCAGCACAATGTCTTCACCACGAACATCCATGCTAGAAGAGCGCTCGATGCCCACATCATTCCCTCCCTCCTCAAAAAGATTTATCCTCGAATCTGCATCCATGTCAAAAGGAGAAAGATCAGCAACATTGAATGATGCAGACACATTATACTCACCTAGAAGATCAATCTTGTATGCATTGTCATTGATCCTCTCGAGAACTTGAAAAGGTCCATCGCCTCTAGCATCCATGATGCGGGCATCATAGAGCCACATTCTACCATTGGAGCAAAAGATGATGATTTAAGCATGATGTCCAAGCAAGGAATGAAGGTTGTAATGCTGCTCAGGAGTTGCAAAGACGAAACGAAGTAATTTGAGCTATTTTCGGCTTACAATGGTAGTTTTGTAATTTAGCTATTTTCGGATTATAATGGTAGTTTCCTAATTATTGCTATTTCCAGATTATAGTGGCAGTTTTGTAATTATTTCTATTTTCGGACTATATTTATTTAGGGTTAGTTTTAAGCCGTAGGATTACTTTCCAAATTATTTTATGGTTTAGATTGATTCTTAACCTAACCCTAATCTCTATATAAAAGGGGGTTACTAGCTTGTAAAAAAACTTTGATTATTGATTAAATAGAATCTATTCTTGTTTTCAACAAGACTTGTGTGTTCCAAGTGAAGATAGTTCTTCTTCTACTTCCTGCATTAGGAATTGACCTTCTTATCAAAGGTATTTTACTTTGTGGCGAATTTCAATTTCATTCTTTGCCTTCTAATTAGTGTTGCTAGATACAATTGTTATCTAGAGGTGCTATAGGGCGGGTTGTTACCTAGGCTGTGTTCCATATCATCTTGTGTGTTGGGATTACAGTTTCTTTAAGCTGGGGGTTCCGCATCATTTGGTATCAGAGCAAGGCCAACATAAATTCCTATTTATCTTGTTCTTTGTTTTTCTTTTGGAGTCTTTCATTAGCTTGTTGTTTCTGCATTTTTTTTTCTTTTGTTCTTGAGTTCTTCATTGTTCTTGGTGTTTTAGTACCCAAAAAAAAATCGTACAAAAAAAAAAGAAGAAAATCGTACCAAAAAAAAAAAAGAATTGAAAGTTGGAATATTGAGATTAGTTGCTTGAATATTAGGAAAGTTACTTATTCCTAATTGGTTTCTGATTTTTAATATTCCATATTTCCTACTGTCCTAATTTATTTGTTTCCTATTTTCATAGTTTCTTATTTTCTTACTTTCCTATTCTCAATTTAATTTGTTTCTTATTCTCATAGTTTCTTATTTTCATACTTTCCTATTCTTAATTTAATTTGTTTCCTATTCTCATAGTTTCTTACGTTCATACTTTCTTATTCTAAATCTGTTTAGTTTCCTATTCTCATTGGATTGATTTCATAGAGTAATTATTATTTGTTTCATTACTCTTTTGCCGTTTTCTTTTGTGCCAATTTTGCTTTAGAATTGAACTTGCTTTTATTGTTAGATTTTAATTTTGAAATTTGCTATTTTAGTTTTTTATTTTTGTTTAAGATAATTGGTTTTGAAGTGCAACTTGGTGAACAAGACTTGAGTGGTAAAATGCTTGAGTGGTGAGCATAAAGAGGGTAAAAGCCAAATTTGTATGAAACACGAGGGTTTACCATTGTTGAGTTAAACACGTAAGGGAGTGTGTAAGAATGTCTAAAAGAGACAGAAAGGGAGTTTCTACTTCGGATGAAGAGCAAGTGGCAACACCGGATCCAAAACTCTTACGACAATCTTTGGAGGGTGAGTATAGAAGGATGGAAGAGAGATTGACTTCTAGGATGGAAGTAGCATTGAAATCTAGGATGGATGAGATGATGGAGTAAATGAGGGGGATGACCATGGCCATGTCCAATAATACTAGAAGGGAGGGAACATGACACATGAGACAAGAAGTCAATGTTTCCGATGAAGAAGAGTATGAAGTTCAAATCGTAAGGAGAAGACCTAGGAGAGAGGAGCCAAGAGGAGGAAGGGATGACAACCTAAGTTCAATTAAGATGCACATTCCGCCATTCAAGGGAAGAAGTGATGTCGAGGCATACTTGGAATGGGAAAAGAAGGTAGAGTTAATATTTGATTGTCACAATTACTCTGAGGAGAAGAAGGTTAAACGAGCTGCAGTGGAGTTCACCGACTATGCTCTAGTTTGGTGGGAGCAACTTATACAATCAAGGAGGAGATATAGAGAAGATCTGATCTCAACTTGGGATAAGATGAAGAGAATTATGAGGAAGAGGTTTGTTCCATCTTATTACTATAGAGAGCTTCATCAAAAGTTGCAGAGACTCACACAAGGGTCTAGGTCCATAGAGGAGTATTACAAAGAGATGAAGGTGGATGAGCTAAATGATAACGTAAGTGAAGTATTTATGACCGCCACAAATAACCCAGGGAGAGATGGTTTGCGAACTAGAGATATCGAGCCAACAGGTTCCGATGATGATGAAGTCTCAAATCATTCCATGAGGAGACGCATATGGAGGGAGGAACCAAGGGCTAGGAGACATGAGCATAATGAAAAGAAAGTCACACTTGCACCTTTATCTCCAATGGAGGTGTATTTTGAACAATTGAAATTATCCAAAAGTTCACCTGGGGATTTGGGAAGTGAGAGAAAAAAAAATTGAGTGTAAAGAGGCTAAAAGTGAATATATTATAAATAAAGGCCCAATGGTGAGTGATTGCACTAGTAAGAAAAATAAAAAGGAAAGTGCAATAGAAAAAAGTGAGATGAGTAAAAAGAAAAAGATTTTTAATGCAAAAGAGAGAGAAGTCAATAGTGCATTCTTAGGCAAGAAAGCAATATTATTAGTGAGGTTTCGAAAAGTTTTGCTTTGTGAAACTAACCTTAACCCCGATTTTCCTAGTGTTTTTGTCTCTTTATTGCAGGACTTTGATGAGAAATCAAAATTGCATGGAGTGCCTAGAACTATTAAATATGATAGGAAAGTGGAATTTTTGAGTCCCTTTGGGAAAGTTTTATGGGATGACACGTGGAGGATATTCAAACCAGGAGATTGGGTTTGGGTATATTTAAGGAAGAAATGGTTGTTCAACCTTAGGAAGTCTAAGTTGGATGCTAGAGGCAATGAACCTTTTCAAGTGCTTGAAAGAGTAAAGGACAACGCATACAAAATCGCCCTTCAGGGTAAGTACAATGAGTCCACTATTTTTAATGTTTCTGATATTTTTCTTTTCGATATGGATTCAGATTCGATGACGAATCTTTTTGAAGAGGAAGCGAATGATTCGGGCATCATAGAGCCATATTCTACCATTGGAGCAAAAGATGATGATTTAAGCATGATGTCCAAGCAAGGAATGAAGGTGGTAATGCTGCTCAAGAGTTGCAAAGACGAAACGAAGTAATTTTAGCTATTTTCGGATTACAATGGTAGTTTCGTAATTTAGCTATTTTCGGATTATAATGGCAGTTTCGTAATTATTGCTCTTTCCAGATTATAATGGCAGTTTTGTAATTATTTCTATTTTTGGATTACATTTATTTAGGGTTAGTTTTAAGCCTTATGATTACTTTCCTAATTATTTTATGGTATAGATTGATTCTTAACCTAACCATAATCTCTATATAAATGGGGTTACTAGCTTGTAAAAAAACTTTAATTATTCTTGTTTTCAACAAGACTTGTGTGTTCCAAGTGAAGATAGTTCTTCTTCTACTTGTTGCATTAGGAATTGATCTTCTTATCAAAGGTATTTTACTTTGTGGCGAATTTCAATTTCATTCTTTGCCTTCTAATTAGTGTTGCTAGATACAATTGTTATCTAGAGGTGCTATAGGGCGGGTTTTTACCTAGGGTTTGTTCCATATCTTCTTGTGTGTTGAGATTACAGTTTCTTTAAGCTTGGGGTTCCGCAATCATCCAACTTAGACTTCCTTTGGTTAGAAAACCTTTCCTTCCTCATGTGTACCCAAACCCAATCTCCAGGTTCAAATATCACTTGCTTTCGCCCCTTATTTGTTTTTTGAGCAGTTAGACGGTTACGCTTCTCAATTTGCAACCTCACACCCAAACCCAATCTCTTGGTTCAAATATCACTTGCTTTCGCCCCTTATATGCTTTTTGAACGGTTAGACGATTACGCTTCTCAATTTGCAACCTCGCCTTCTCATGTATAGTCTTAACCAAGTCCGCCTTCTTTTGTCCATCTAAGCTAGCAATTTCACTCAAAGGTAAAGGCATCAAATCCAACACAGTTAAAGGATTAAAACCATACACAATCTCAAATGGTGAAAAACCTGTAGAAGAATGAATAGTTCTATTATATGCAAATTCAACAAAAGGTAAACAATCTTCCCAAGTTTTCAAATTCTTACCAACAATAGCACGAAGCAAGGTACCTAGAGTCCTATTAACCACCTCCGTTTGACCATCGGTTAATCCATTCTAGAAGAGCGCTCGATGCCCACATCACCTAGAGTCATATTAACCACCTCCGTTTGACCATCGGTTTGTGGATGACAAGTAGTAGAATACAACAATTTAGTACCTAACTTACCCCACAAAACTCTCCAAAAGTGACTCAAAAATTTCACATCCCTATCAGACACAATAGTTCTAGGCACTCCATGCAATCTTACAACCTCTCTAAAGAACAAATCAGCAATATTTGTAGCGTCATCAGTCTTATGACATGCAATAAAGTGTGCCATCTTAGAAAATCTATCAACAACCACAAATATGCTATCCCTACCCTTCCTAGTTCTAGGTAACCCAAGTACAAAATCCATGGATATATCAACCCAAGGCTCATTAGGAATAGGAAAAGGTGTATATAATCCATGTGGCATAGATTTAGACTTGGCTTGTCTACATGCAATACATTGAGAACAAATTCCTTGAACATCCCTTTTCATATGTGGCCAAAAAAAGTGTTCAACTAAAACATCTAAAGTCTTATGCACTCCAAAATGACCCATTAAACCACCACTATGTGATTCTCTAACAAGCAATTCTCTAATAGAGCAATTAGGCACACAAATTCTTGAACCACGAAACAGAAAACCATCATGTCTATAGAACTTATTAAATGCACCTTGTTCACATGCAACATAAATATCCTTAAAATCAAAATCACTTGCGTACATGTCTTTCAATTGCTCAAAACCTAACAACTTAGAAGTTAATGTAGTAATGAGAACATACCTTCGAGATAATGCATCAGCTACTACATTATCCTTACCTTGCTTGTAGCATATCACATATGGAAAAGTCTCTATGAACTCAACCCACTTTGCATGCCTCTTGTTGAGCTTTCCTTGTCCTTTGATGTGTTTGAGAGACTCATGATCAGTATGAATCACGAACTCCTTTGGAAACAAGTAATGTTGCCACACCTCCAAGGCACGAAACAATGCATACAACTCCTTGTCATACGTCGAGTACTTGAGTTGAGCTCCATTTAGCTTCTCACTAAAGTATGCAATGGAACGCTTTTCCTGCATCAAAACAGCACCTATACCAATCCCAGAAGCATCACATTCAACTTCAAACATCTTATCAAAATTAGGTAGAACAAGAATAGGAGCAGAACATAACTTATCTTTTAAAGTTTGAAACNTTAGTCTCCAAGTGCTTCTCTCTCTTCTTGTCGTCATACTTGTTCCACTTCGAGTTGGAACCCCACTTCGAATTGGAGCTTGAAAACCCTTTTGATGACCCTTCACTTCTCAATTGCTTTTCCACTTTAATAGCCATGTTGACCATTTCTTCCATCTCTACATATGGATGTAGATCCACCACCTTGGCAATATCTTTGTTCATCCCACTTAGAAATCTCGCCATTGTAGCTTCTCTATCCTCTTCAATGTTGGCCCTTATCATAATCATTTCCATCTCTTTGTAATACTCCTCTACGGACCTAGACCCTTGTATGTGTTTCTGCAACTTTTGATGAAACTCTCTATAGTAATAGGATGGTACAAACCTCTTCCTCATAATTCTCTTCATCTCATCCCAAGTTGAGACCGAATCTTCTCTATATCTCCTCCTTGACTGTATAAGTTGCTCCCACCAAACTAGAGCATAGTCGGTGAACTCCACTGCAGCTAGTTTAACCTTCTTCTCCTCTGAGTAATTGTGACAATCAAATATTAACTCTACCTTTTTTTCCCATTCCAAGTATGCCTCGGCATCACTTCTACCCTTGAATGGCGGAATGTGCATCTTAATTGAACTTAGGTTGTCATCCCTTCCTCCTCTTGTCTCCTCTCTCCTAGGTCTTCTTCTTACAGTTTGGACTTCATACACGTCTTCATCGGAAACAATTACTTCTTGTCTCCTGGGTCGAGTTCCTTCCCTTCTAGTAGTATTGGACATGGCCATGGTCATCTCCCTCATTTGCTCCATCATCTCATCCATCCTAGATTTCAATGTTTCTTCCATCCTAGAAGTCAATCTCTCTTCCATCCTTCTATACTCACCCTCCAAAGATTGTCGTAAGAGCTTTGGATCCGGTGTTGCCACTTGCTCTTCTTCCGAAGTAGAAACTCCTTTTCCATGTCTTTTAGACATTCTTACACACTCCCTTACGTGTTTAACTCAATTGCTCTTCTTCCGAAGTAGAAACTCCTTTTCCATCTCTTTTGGACATTCTTACACACTCCCTTACGTGTTTAACTCAAAAAAATGGTAAACCCTCGTGTTTCACTCAAATTTGGCTTTTACCCTCTATATGCTCACCACTCAAGCCTTTTACCACTCAAGTCTTGTTCACCCAGTTGCACTTCAGAACCAATTATCTTAAACAAGAATATAAAACTAAAATAGCAAATTTCAAAATTAAAACCTAACAATAAAAGCAAGTTCAATTCTAGAGCAAAATTGGCACAAAAGAAAAGGACAAAAGAGTAATGAAACAAATAATAATTACTCTATAAAATCAACACAATGAGAAAATAGGAAACTAAAGAATTTTAGAATAGGAAAGTATGAAAATAAGAAAAGATGAAAAAAAAGAAAGTAAGAAAATAAAAAACTATGAGAATAGGAAACTAAGAAAATAAGAAA
>QANX01005937.1:34490-70600 GCA_003254975.1 Ochetophila trinervis
TTTTTTTTTTTTGGTACGATTTTTTTTCTTTTTTTTTCTTACGATTTTTTTTTGGTACTCTAAAACACCAAGAACAATGAAGAACACGAAACAATGAAGAACAAAAGAAAAAAAAACGCAGAAAAAAAAAAAAACTAATCAAAGACTCTAAAAAGAAAAACAAAGAACAAGATAAATAGGAATTTATCTTGGCCTTGCTCTGATACCAAATGATGCGGAACCCCAAGCTTAAAGAAACTGTAATCCCAACACACAAGATGATATGGAACAAACCCTAGGTAAAAACCCGCCCTATAGCACCTCTAGATAACAATTGTATCTAGCAACACTAATTAGAAGGCAAAGAATGAAATTGAAATTCGCCACAAAGTAAATACCTTTGATAAGAAGATCAATTCCCAAATGCAACAAGTAGAAGAAGAACTATCCTCACTTGGAACACACAAGTCTTGTTGAAAACAAGAATAGATTCTATTTAATCAATAATCAAAGTTGTCTCTTACAAGCTAGTAACCCCCCTTTATATAGAGACTAGGGTTAGGTTAAGAATCAATCTAGACCATAAAATAATTAGGAAAGTAATCCTAAGGCTGAAAACTAACCCTAATTAAATAAAATACGAAAATATCAAATATTACAAAACTGCCATTATAATCTGGAAATAGCAATAATTACAAAACTGCCATTATAATCCGAAAATAGCTAAATTACGAAACTGCCATTGAAATCCGAAAATGGCTAAAATTATGTCGTTTCGTCTTTGCAACTCCCGAGCAGCATTACCACCTTCATTCCTTGCTTGGACATCATGTTTAAATCATCATTATGCCTCATAAAAGTGTTTGGATCGTGTGGATACTTGAATCGATCTTCATCAATTATTCTCTTCACAAGTCCAAGCATTCCCGCTTTAATTTTCTTAGCTCGAGAACGCGTCACTGGTCCACTTGGCAGCACAATGTCTTCACCACGAACATCCATGCTAGAAGAGCGCTCGATGCCCACATCATGAGTATAGTTTAGTATTCTTCTGCAATGAGGCAATGATTAGGGCTTGTGGTAGAAGAATAATGCCAGATGAAAAGTTTGAGATTGAAGTTAGATTACATTAGATTAACAATTATAAGACAGCTATATCTACTGATAGAGAGTTAATGGAGCTGTTTTCTAAGTTTAGGAAAGAAATTTAGATGTTATCCCTTTTGAGTGTACAATACTTCCATTGCAAGCTACTGAGCCGGATGAGATATTCTTTGCAAATTCAGCCCCAAGACGTACCCAACTAGACCCCTAAGATAATGACCCCACTGAAAACACTAAGTCATATACCCCAATCATTGATCCTAATTTATTGGCTGACAATGATAGTGTTAGTGATGATATTGACACTGTTACATATCCTGCCCATGTACCTTGCCAAAGCTCTATTGAATCACAAATCCAACCCTCTACTGAATCACTCTCCTAACCCCAACATGTTTCCCAACCTGAACCTGTTCCCTAACAAGACCCCAACCTTGATAGTGATTTTGATCCGAATGAGGAGTTTGAGTGGAGTGAAGATGAAAGAGAATAAGAAGGAGTGGCTGTTTATGAACCTAAAAATGGTGAGGAAAATGAGACTGACAGTGATGTCTCAGTGGGATATCAATATAATGACAGTGATGGCCTTATTGGGACTGACTCAGAGGAGGAGGGTCCAACTAGAAAGCTATCTAGGAAGTTAAAAGGGAAATTCTATGACCCCAATGAACGAGGGACAATTAATTTGGAAAAAGGTATGATGTTTGAGAATATACACCATTATAGAAGTGTGTTGAGGGATTTTTCCATAGATAGAGGTTTTAAGCTAGTGAGAATGAAAAATGAGAGGACTAGGGTGACTGTTGGATGCAAACAGTCAGGATGCCCTTGGAGAGCACATGCATCCCTCCTACCAAATAACAAGACCTTTCAGCTCATAACATACAATCCTACACACACTTGTACAAGAGTTAGGAAAAACACATGTGTAACTGCCACTTGGATAGCTACGAAGTTAGGGGATGACCTCAAATGTAATCCAAATATAGACATCAAAACCTAGCTCTTAAGTTAAGGAAATTGTGTGGAGTCGAGTGCAAAAAGAAAAAGTTGTGGAGAGCTAAAAGGATAGCTCTCCACAGCTTTAGTGGCGACCATGTAGGGAGCTATGATAAGATGTACAAGTATGCTAATGTATTAAGGGTTATGAATCCTGGGGCAATCTCTATAGTGTCATGCACAAGGAATGTGCCCAATGAGAACCCTAATTTTCAAAGGTTCTTTTTTAGCTTTACAGCACAAAGGGATGGATTTCTGAATGGTTGTAGACCATTCATTGGTTTGGACGGCTGCCACTTGAAAGGTTCTTATAGTGGTATGCTATTAAGTGCATTGGCATTGGATGCCAACAGTTGTCTATTTCCATTGGCAGTGACTGTTTGTGAAGGTGAAAACCTCGATAGTTGGGGCTGGTTTCTACAATTGCTGATGGAGTACATTTAGGTACAAGATAAGAGGCTGATAACATTTATGAGTGATAGGCAGAAAGGGATTTTAGGTGTTTTGGCTATCCATTTTCTCAATTCACTGATCAGATTTTACATGAGACACATTTATGCTAATTTCAAGAACAAATTTACTGGTGTTATAGTGGGGAAATTGTTCTAAAGGGCTGCTAGATCCACAAATGCAAGGGACTTTGGGCATTTCATGGAACAAATAAGGACTACGAGTCAGGAAGCATATGAGTGGATCAAAAAAATTCCACCTTGTCATTGGAGTAGACATCTATTTTATGTGGAAGTCATACTTGCAGACTTACAACACTTCAATCCACCCAATTCCAGATGAGAGCCTGTGGCCGGATGTTGAGGCTGAATCAGTATTACCACCAGAAAAGAGAAAGCAGCCTAGTAGGTCAAATGTGTAGAAGAAGAGAGCCAGATGAGCCAACAAAGAACACTAGGTCCTTCACTTTGAAATGTGGCATATGCAAGGGTCTTGGTCAAAATAGAAGAAGCTGTTCAAAAAATGTAAAGAGATCAAAGACCACTAAGGTATTTTTATCACTGCATTCTTGACTGTTTACATTATTTTACAAATACTTGAAGTTAATTAATTATTGTTCATATTATTTCTCTCTTGTTTGCAGCAAGGAGATGGGGAAGCAATTCCTTCAACACAGCAGCAAGGAAATGGGGAAGCAGGTCCTTCAACATAGCAGCAACACCAGTAGCTCTAAATGGTTGGTTGCTGCCTTTTAAAACATCAAGTGAGTGCAATGGTATTGACACTGGTTCTTTTTTTGTTTATGCTGTGCAGTAGTGTATTTTTTGACCATTCTTTGTTATTGTAACCACTTAGAAATTGTAAATGGAAAGGCTGTAAATGGAATTAGATGGGCTATGTAGAGAGATATTTCTTTTAGTCATGTTGACTAGGATGGGTATATATTGGCTGTAGCTGTGACCCTCCTTTTTTTTGAAGGTACAACATAAAAATAGTTAGTGATGGCCTTTAGGGTGACTAATGGAGTTGCATCCCCTATATTTATAGAAATCTAGGTTGTAACTGCAATACTCACTTGATGAGGTTTATTTCAATATATTTTGTTTTCACTTCATTCCATAACTTTATTCAGTTTGTTACATAACTTTTATTACTAATGCAATATTCAATTTGTTTCATAACTTTCATTGCAAATGCAACTACAACAATGAGCAAAACAAACATAAACATAATGACCTTCATTAAACCTTGCATTGCCTCTATTTTTTGCACCCTTGTTTCCAATGCTTTAATCTCCTTTTTAATCTGCATTTCACTTGCCTCATTGGATGGTCGGGATATGTTTCCACTACTTGCATCATCATATGTGCTAAAACTCTTCATTATCAGGAGTCCAAAAGCTATAATAGTTGCATTTTCCTTGTAAACAAAAAAAATACAGCTTGGATGAGTTTCTTGTCGACTCTGAAATCCTTATTTCAGCTTTCCTTCCACATTGACACCTTCTGTTCTTGAACTTGATGATGCTGCCGTTTATATTGCTACTACTATTTGATGAATGCATTTTCTAACTTTCTTGCTATGTGAATCTGCTGTTAGGAGTAAAATTTGCAGATGAAGGAGTGTTTTTGCAAACTTTATTTTGAAAAAAATGAATGGCAACTGGTCTGTGGTTATGGTTATGCTAGTAGTATAAAAAAAATTTGTAATGAGTAATTTTTCAATCACAGGGGGTGTCTTTTAAACTTACATTGTGCAGTATATAGAGGGAATTTTGTGACTGTTACACAGTAACGATCAACTGTCACATCTCTTTCAAATTTCCTTTTTTTAAAATTTTCTAAATTTATTATTATTTTGATCAATACAAGGGTATTTTGAACATTTTACCCTCTGACAGGGACCTGACATGGACAGTAGTGTTAAGTCAGAATTCCATAAGGGGTGTTTATGCATTATACAAAACTACGGGATTGTATTTGGAATTATACTAAAGGTCAGGGGGTGTATTTGAAATTCTCCCTTAAACATATATATACAAAGTCACATATACATATTATTTATGTTATTACCAAAAAATAAATAAATATATAAAATATTATCTATGTTTGTGCCTCATCATAAACCCATTTGCCGGTTATAGATAATATTTTGCTTTCCTTGTCAATAGTCCTATTTACAAATATATATATATATATCATGGTCATTTTCCTTCTTTTGGTGATTTATATAATTTATTTTTTAAAAGAAAGATATAAAAATATATTTTACAATCCTAGAAAAGGAAAAGGAAAACCAAAAAAAATAAAGTAAAAAATCATATTAGAGGCAGTATTAGAATAAATGGAGTCAATTTCAACGAGAAAGGTCAATAGATGTTATGTTGCTCATTGAGGAAGTCTCTCAGCCTAACAAAAGAAAAAATAACAAAGAAGGGAATAAAAAATTGAAGCTTAACTAAGAACGATGAAAGGAAAAAAATGAAAGGAATGCTTTTCCATATTTAAGGGGAAAAAAAAGTGATCTTAATAGGCTGTTAACATATTTTGCAAGTTAATCCATTAAAAATCCGTTAACATATTTGATTAATAACGGATTGAACCGTTATCAACATGATCTGTCTTACAAAAATCCAATTTTTTTTAAAAACGTGAAAATTTATGTTGTGTTTGTTAAAAGGTGACAATTTTGCCACACACAAAATGAAGCATGTCAGAAATGCTGAGGCAACAATGTCCGAGGCAAATGTCTGAGCTAAGAAATACTGAGGCTTTAACGTCCGAGACAAATTCCTGAGCCAAGAAATGTTGAGGCAACAATGTCCGAGACAATGCTGAAACAAAAATGTCTGAGGCAATAACGTCTGAGACATGGCTGAGACAACAAACGTCCGAGGTAGCGGGTGAAACCAAGAAATGCCGAGACACATACCAAGGCAAAGGAGAAGAAAAGAAATGTCGAGGCAGCAGACGAGGCCAATAAATTCTAAGGCAAAGGGCGAGATAAGAAATGCCGAGGAAACATCTAAGACAGAAAGGCTGAGCAAAGTCCGAGGCCTAAATGTCCAAGGATAAATGTTCAAAAATAAGATGGTTGAATATGAAGTTCGAGGCTGAAACAGAAGTGTCTTAGTATAAAATGTCTGATGATGAGACTAAAGTGTCTTAGTGATGAAATGACCATGGAAAATGTTCGTCTCTGAGAAGTCATTCCTTCGGAATACTCAATGAGTGTTCGACGCCTCCGCTAACATTTGGACTCAGAATTTTATGTCTGATCGAATGCTTTGACCAAGATAATCATCAAAGAGGAAACTAATGCTCATCATGCAAAATAAAATACCTACCATTAGGAGTGGGCAAATCGGTTTTTAGTCGGTTTTGAAAAATAGAATAACTGAAACTCTATTTGTTTCAAGAGAAACCGAACTGAAACCGGACCGAATTTTTTAGTCAATTTTCAGTTTAGTCAGTCGGTTTGGCTTGACGAAAACTTACTCAAATATGAACTCATAGATTTCGGCAGGTGAGAAAAGTTTAAAACTATAGAGTTGGAAACTTGGAATCACCATGGAACCGCGAGAGAGAGAGATGCCCATCGCCGCGAGAGATAAACATAGAGGCCCGTAGCTATCACCGTTCATCGCCACCTCGCCCTCACCGGTTGTGCTTCCTACCAAAGGTTAATGTAGAGAGAAAGAGAAATCGATTAAGACTTGAGAGAGGTAAGGTAATCCTGGGAGCAATAGGAAAATTAATTCTCTCAATTGATTAAAAACTCAAATCTGAAATCTCCCTTACAAAAGAATTGATCCCCCTTTATATAAGGACTAGGGGTAGATCAAGAATCAATCTAAACCATAAAGTAATTAGGAAACTAATCCTAAGAAAATTAGGAAAGTAATCCTAAGGAAATTAGGAAGGTAATCCTAAGGCTAAAAACTAACCCTAAATAAAAATAATCCGAAAATAGAAATAATTACAAAACTGCCATTATAATCCGAAAATAGCTAAATTACGAAATTGCCATTCTAAGTTGTTTATTTTTAAAATGATGCCGTTTCGTCTCCGCAACTCCCGAGCAGCATTACCACCTTCATTTCTTGCTTGGACAACATGCTTAAATCATCATTAGGCCTCGGAAAAGTGTTCAAATCATTTGGAAACTTGAATCGATCTTCATCCATAATTCTTTTCACAAATCCAAGCATTCCTTCTTTGATTTTCTTAGCTCGAGAACGCGTCACTGGTTTACTAGGTAAGATGATGTCATCATCTTTTGTTTCAATGCTAGAATATGACTTTATGATGCCCGCATCAGGTAAGGTGGGAACTTCCCACTTGTTGCAAACTTGCTAGAGCCGACCAAGGGTGGGAAGAGGGGTAAATGATTTTGGATGGCTGAGATTTGATCTCAGATGTAAGGTATCAAAATATAAGGGGTGTTGTATTAGTTTGGTCTGGTCTGCCGAAAAAACCTTTAAAAATCGATCACCAAACCGGTTTACTCAGTTTTTACATGTTAATAAGCGGACCGAACCGGCCACTTGTATTTAACAAGACTGGACTAGACCGAATCAGTCCGATTTGGCCGGTTTTGCCGGTTTTTGCCCACTCCTACCTATCATTATCCCTTCGGGTAAGGCAGAAGCATGCGGTAGAGGAAAGCTCAATCAAGCAATATTTTGAAAAGTGGGTTTGGATACAATCCAAAATGCATTTCCCATTTTAGGTAGTTACAATTGTATTCTTGATGTCAAATATATTGTGTTTTAGTTTAATGTAATATCTCTATAAATATCATGAAATGATCAATAAAAAATTGGGCTAAATATTTTTGTTGAATGTAAAAGTTCTTCTTCTTCTCCTTTCTTCTCTTTCGGATACAATCCCAAAATATCCAAAATATCTGTATTTTATATCTTGTTCTTCTTTAAAAAAAATTAATATCAAGCTTCCACATACATTAAACCAAGGTCATCAAGCTAATGATCAAAGAAAAACTAACACTTCTCTTTGAAGGTTCTTGGTCCAAACATACAAAAATCTAACAGTGTTAATGGGTCGTGTTAAATTTTATCAAGTGTACACTTAACCGATAAGCACATATATAGCATACACAATTCATGACGATCTATAGAGGCTGGATGGCCAAGCCAAAAATAAAAGAAGTTGGATTAACTCAATAAAATAATGTTTCAATTAGGTATCATTGATCATTTTTGTAGTTAAACCCCTTTTATTTAGGGTTTCATCACAAATTTCTGAACAATATTATTCATTATTTGATTTAAAAATTACTAGTTATGAACAATATTACTCATTATAAATCAAAAATTATTTATTATGAACGGAATGTTACCTAAAATAAAAGTAATATGATAATCTTGATGAAATGTAAAACAAGGCTAAGATCAACTTTAACGGATTTATTGGTTTATGATATTATTTTTCACCACATAATTGAGAGCTATTACAATCTTTTTATACACTTGTATGACACGGTATTAACTAATGAACTCTATCTCTTCCTAACTTAGCTTCATGATATATGGTTTTACATTTTATAATATCCTTGATAATAGCATGTGATAGGAATGTACAAAAAGCAAAGATTTTATCTATTGGAAGAACTCTAGTTGTTAATATCTTTCTAGTTACATGATCAAGCTTATCGTGATTTGTTGCATGTCTATTATTGAAGTTGACACCCTGTAATTGCTTATGTGGCATGTGATGTAGAGGTGACATATGTATGTGCTTTATCATGCCCCCTCAAACTGGGAAGTGGAGAAGATGCACGCCCAATTTGTTGCAGAATTGTTGAAACAGTGCTTTGGAGAGAGCTTTTGTAAAGACATCGGCAATTTATCTTGAGGATGGTATATGACAAATTTGAATTGTTTCAGAAGCTACTTTTTCCTTCACGACATGATAATCAACTTGGATATGTTTGGACCGGGAGTGGAACATAGGATTAATGGTCATATATAGCTCACTCATGTTATCACAATATAGTTTGATTGGAATAGACAACTGGATTCCAATATCATACAACAAATAAGATATCCATAGGAGCTTAGCAATAGAAGAAGCCATACACCTGTATTATGCCTCAACACTAGATCGTGAAACAGTTAGTTGTTTCTTGGAAGTCCATGAAATACAATATGCATTGAAGTACATCAGGCACAGCCAGCCCAATCAGAATCTGAATAGCCTGCAAGATTATGTGAACTTTGTGCAAACTATCGAATTCCATTGTGAAGAGTACTTTTGAGATACCTGAGAATTCGTTTGACTTTTAGGAGATGAAGCTGTGTAGGTGTTTGAAAATGTTGACAAACTTGATTGACTGCAAACTGTATATCAGGTCAGGTAAATGTTAGGTACTGTAAGGCTCCAACAAGACTTCTGTAATGTGTAGGATCAATTAATGCATCATCACCATTCATTGTTTTTCTTTTTTACCGGAACTGACATTGACGCATGAGATGCTTCAAGCATTTTCGCTCAGATGAGCAAGTCCCTGGTGTATTTAGCCTGAGATAGAAACATTCCTCCTTTGAAGTATTGAATTTCAATACCTAGAAAATATCGAACTTGACCGAGATCTTTAAGCACGAAGGCACTGCTTAATTGGGATTTCAATTTTGTGATGAAAGTTGAGTTCGAACCTGTGAGTATGACATCGTCAACATATACCAACGGTAAGATAACATCAATGCCATGTTATAAATAAAAAAAAGAAGGGTCTGCCTAATGCAGTAGAACCCAAATTGAAGAAGACTAGTTGACAGTTTGTCAAACCACGCTCGTGGTGCCTATTTAAGGCCATAAATTGATTTTTTAAGCAAGCACACATGATCATGCAAGGTTTGATGAACAATTCAAGAAGGCTGCTCCATATAGACCATTTCTTACATAATTCTATGCAGAAAAGCATTTTTTACATCTAGCTGCTGTAAGTTCAAGTTTGAAGAAATGGCTAAGGATAGAATCAATTTGATAGTTGTAGCCTAAACAACAGGATTAAATGTTTCTTCAAAGTTAAGGCCCTCAACCTATGTAAAACCCTTGGCTACAAGTCTTGCTTCTTTTATTGCTTGATGTCATTCTGAGGTTTTAAGAGCTTTTTTTAAAGACAAGGTTTAGGTTTGAGAGAGGAATTTGAAGTCACAATGAGAGCATGGTGAGGTGTAGTATGGGGAAGAAGTTATGATGCTCGAGATGGACTTTGTTTAAGCTGAAACTTGGTGACCATGGGTTGGTTTGGTAGTTGAGTGATAACAGTCTCAGTTTCAGTATGTGTATTTGTTGATAAGATGGGAAGGTTCACAAGTGATTGTTGTGACATGTCAAGGGAACATTTTAATCTTGACGAATTGGAGCTTGAAGAACTCATGAAATTTTGGAATTCTAAGCCATTTGGAGATTGAAAATCTGGTTGTTGTATTGGTGATGAATCTTATGTTGATTCTGAGTCACAACAATTAATGATTGAATGCTGCTTAATGGGAAACTCGCTGATAGTTGGAGAGATGTTATTGTCTGGACGACATCAATAGAAGGCATCCGGTAGGCCGAATTCTAAGCCATTTGGAGATTGAAAATCTGGTTGTTGTATTGGTGATGAATCTTATGTTGATTCTGAGTCACAACAAGTAATGATTGAATGCTGCTTAATGGGAAACTCGCTAATAGTTGGAGAGATGTTATTGTCTGGACGACATCAATGGAAGACATCCGGTAGGCCGAGGATTTGAGCCCTTCATCTGCCTTGGGAAAAGTTGGAACCTGTAAATTTTCTTGAGGCATAAAACTGGAAGAATCTTTAGGTGCAAACGGAAATATGAGTTCATCAAATATCATATATCTAGAGACAAACACTTTGCGGGTTGTTGGTTCAAGACATCTATATCCTTTGTGTATTGTGCTCCAGCCAAGAAAAACACAATGATAGGTTCGTTTTTTGAGTTTATAATGTCCTGGCAGCTTGAGACGTGGATATCATCCGCATCCAAAAACTCTCAATCCATTATAATCAGGATGATGACCATATAACTGAAAATATCGAGTGACCATGTTAAATGTAGATGATAGGAGTCTATTTATCAAGTAGACAGCAGTAAGAAAACCATATACCCTATATTTTAAAAGAACATTAAAGATCATTGCAAGGGCAGTCTCAACAATATGGTGATACTTCCACTCAGCAATACCAATTTATTGTGGTGTTCCTGGGCAGGAGAGCTACTAAACTATGCCACATGATTCCAAAAGCTGAGTGAAAACATTTGATGTAAATTCTCCTCCACTATCACTTTGAAAAACTTTGATTTTCCTTTAAAATTTCGTATCAACTTGCCTTTGAAATATTTCAAAGCAATTATAAAATTCTGATTTCTTTTTTAAAGGAAAAATCCAAATGAATCTAGTGCATTCATCAACAAAAATTTCATAATAAAGAAAGCCTTGATTTGAAGTCGCTGGTGCCAATCCCCCATAAATCAGTGTATTTTATCTAGAATAAATTTTCCAATAGAGTTTGAGTTATCAAAAATTAATTTGCATTGCTTTCCTAATTGACAATTGTTATACAAAGGTGATTTAGAGGTCCACTGTGAAACATTAATAACATTATTTCTACCTAAAACATTCAAGAAATTTGAATTTGGATGTCCTAGCCGCTGGTGCCACAGCCTTGAGGTTACAGCTTCTGCCTTTATTGTATGTAAGGCTTCATGTGCACTCTCATCAAGTTGATTTCGACCGCCACTTTTAGATCCCTTGGCCAACATCTATTGATTTTGATCATTTTATAATAAAGCCAATTGAGTAAAATAGTACAACGTACACATGCATTATCACGAGTCAATATTCTTACTGAAATTAGATTTTTCTTTAAATCTGATACCACTAGTACATCATTAAGCTGAAGTTGATTTTTACCACTTGATAATGGAAACTTGATAAATCCATTTTGCCAGTATGAGTGATAGGTAATCCAGTTCCATTTCCCACATAAATACAGTATATGTAACACCACACTCTCTCTCCAACCAATATTGTCTCCAATTTAGCCACCGCACTTCAGACGATATGGAGTTTTTGGTCAGACTTCCCAGGGGGTCACCCATCCTAGAAATGCTCCCACTGGAGCACGCTTCACAGCAGAGTTCTTCCAACTCTGAAGCCAAACGCTCTGAAAAGGCCTTGGTTGTTAAGAGAGTGCTTACTTTACATTTGAACCATTACCACATAACCCCCTTTCCTCACCCGGGCGATGTGGGATTGGACACTGATCTCTGCCAGTAAGGTAGCCTGCCAATGCCCTTTGCACCCGCCCACACTTACTCTAGCTTTTTAAATCCGGGTCGTCACAATCCACCCCCTTTTGGGGCCCAGCGTCCTCGCTGGCACATTTCCGGCCGGGTACAGGCTCTGATACCATTTGTAACACCACACTCTCTCTCCAACCAATATTGTCTCCAATTTAGCCACCGCACTTCAGACGGTATGAAGTTTTTGGTCAGACTTCCCAGGGGGTCACCCATCCTAGAAATGCTCCCACTGGAGCACGCTTAACCGCAGAGTTCTTCCAACTCTAAAGCTAAACGCTCTGAAAAGGCCTTGGTTGTTAAGAGAGTACTTACTTTACATTTGAACCATTACCACATGACCCCCTTTCCACACCGGAGCGATGTGGGATTGGACACCGATCTCTGCCAGTAAGGTAGCCTGCCAGTGCCCTTTGCACCCGCCCACACTTACTCTAGCTTTTTAAATCCGAGTCGTCACAAGGAGACCCGAGAAGAATCACTTCCCACGTGGATAAATGTAGTACATGCTTTCCTACCTAGGTACTAGCTGGATCTTATACCATGCCTGAATTCCCAGAGGGTTGGGGTCAATGTGGAATTGTTCATACCATAGCACTAAATAGCAAAAGATCCCTCTTCACACATTCGGATTCAATTGGAAGGGACACAGTCGAGGACTATGGAGTAACTTCCTCATGAAAAGTGCAAAGGAGGTGGGAGGGTGCCAACGGTCTCCCCAGACTCAAGAACCTTGGCTATAACACCCTCTGGTAAAGGGAATCTATCTAGAAGGGTGGCTAAGCTAGAGGTAGACAGGCTCGATTGAGCAAAGTCATGGTCAAGGCCCTCGTCCCTGACCAAGACCCTCTCTTCATCTCCCTCATGAGATCTTACGGAGGAATTGTAGAGGCCTCAGGTTTGTCACCCTTTTCTGGGGCTGCATCCTCAGAGTCCGAGATGTTCAGCACCCCTGCCTCAGTTGCCGCCGAGGCTCAAGACTGAGCGAGTCTTTGGGATTTCATAAATGAACGCCGAAAGGGCGTAGACTCAGGATCAGTAGGAAGCTTGAAGCTGAAAGGCACATGAGATGGCAATGGATGTTCAGGTCCACTTCTATCGATTGAGGATGAGCCGGACGTCTAAAAAATTGGTAGGGGATAAATGTTAGGAAGGAAAGAACCCTAAGTCTTAGGAAGTCAATAAAAGGAAAAGGAAGGCCTAAGCTATCCCCACCAAATTTGGGTGCTAAATGCTAACCCGAAGACAGCAAGGCACAAAAACAGCTTAAGGAAACGGAGAATGGAACCTAAGGCAAGATGGATGGCCTAGTTCTAACGACAAGCGGAGACACACAGAGCTGACAAATAATGAAAAGAAAAAGAAAAAGTAGACACCCAATAGCAAAAAAATAATAATAATAAACAGACAACTAAAAGCTGAGTCGGGTCAGGAAAGAGAAAAATACATTCAAAAGGCGAGAAATCTTGATTAGTATGCATAATAAAGAAGATCCGGTGAAGATGAACACCGAAGAATCTGCATGCCTAAGGACCAAAAGGAAAGTGAAGATCGTAAGTTCGAGAGCAGTGAAGGTCATTTATTCTTTAAAATAAAGGAAAAAAATGGTGAAGAACCTGCCTGATAGAAAAGCTGGAAAAACAACGGAAGCACCAGTCGAGATGTGCAGCAAAGAGATGAGTGAAGAAAAGGAAGACTTGGAACTTTTCTTAACCGAACATAGAAAAATGAAGAAGGCAGAGAGGGGAAAAGTGAAAGAAAAAAAGGAAGAAAGGCCTTTTCTGCGTAAAAGTATACATGAAATGGCAAATGATTGCTTTTCACGTAGCCTCTTCTCTCTCCCACATCATGATGTCAGGGCGTCAGCGTAGCCTAAAAAAGTGCAGAATCTACGCCCCACGATAGGGAGATCCTAGCCATTGGATGGAGATTAACAGTTGGAGGCGCATCATAACAATTAATGCGCATGCTCCCACTAGTAAGCCAAAGCCTAATTGAGTCAAAAAAACATACACAGCCCCAATTAGATATTTCAAAAACCTATGAAAATGATGTGCGGCCCCATTGGAACCTCAAAACCCACATGAGTCCCAAAACGCTACAGAAACTGAGGACTAGGCCCAAACACAAGCCCAAGTAATTTTTCAACTTGATTTTTAGCCCCTTATGGTCAGTCAAAGTCCAATTGAAGCCCACAAAGAGACATAAATTGAGGCTCAGTCCCTTCTGGTCAGTCAAAGTCCAATTGAAGCCCACAAAGAGACATAAATTGAGGCTCAGCCCCCTCTGGGAAGTCAAAATTTAATTGAAGCCCATAAAGAGACAGAAATTGAGGCTCAGCCTCTACTAGTCAATCAAAGCCCATTGACTTCAACAGAAGAGATGCAATTTGACAATGACATTGACTAAGAATTGGAACCATCTAACATTGAGGTTAGTTCAGGGAATGACACTGATGATGATAGTCAGGACTCTAATTTCAAGCAACCAGAGTACAAACATGAGGATGATGATGTTGTATTCAATAACAATGTGATTCTAACAGCTAAATGGAGTGGTGTAACTAGGGAGGTTCATGTAGGGGAGGAAGGCGAAAGCATTTTGCTTGGGAAAAAGGCTGATTTAAATGATGGAGATGTATTATACACTATGACGGATTCAGACAATAGTGATCCTCAATGGTGGGTGAGAAGAAGAGATAGGTTCCTTGAGTTTAATGATGAGTCCGGCATGGAAGATCCCAAATATAAATTGGAGATGCTTTCTAGCAGTGTTGAAGTTGTGAGAAAAGCAATAGCAGCTTATGGGATCAAGCCTCGGTATTATAGGACTAAAAAGAGAGCCATGTACATGATACGAGACTCTGTTGTAGAACAATATGGACAATTGTGGTCATATTGTGAAGAACTTAAGAGAACCAATGTTAAAAGCAGTGTTTGGTGAATAATGAATTAGAAGGGATTGTCAGTAGGTTTAAGAGAGTTTATATCTACTTGGCTGCATCCAAAAAAGGGTTCACCGAAGGCTGTAGGCCAGTAATTGGTCTTGATGGTTGCCAAATTAAAGGGCAACATGAAGGTCAGTTGTTGATTGTTGTGGGTATAGATGCTAGCAATTCAATCTATCCCATTGCATATGTTGTGGCAAAGGTAGAGAGAAAAGACAACTGGACTTGGTTTATAGAGTTTCTAATACAGGATTTATGGATAGTAAAGAGTCATGGATGGACTTTTATGTCTGACAAACAAAAATGATTGGTTAATGCCTTAGTGGATCTACTTCCTAATGCAGAACACAAGCATTGTGTTATGCACTTTTACAATAATTTTTCCACATAGTTTAAAGGGGTTTCTTTGAAGCATGCATTGTGGACTGTTGTAAAGGCAGGAACAGTACCTACGTTTTAGGCTGAGATGACCAGAGTGAAAGAACTGTCTCCTAAAGCATTTGAGTGGTTGAATGAGAAGCTCCTTGTCCACTGTAGTAGGTCACATTTCAAAACTTAACAGATGTGTGATATGTTGTTGAATAATATATGTGAGTCATTTAATGCGGTTATACTATCTGCAAGGGACAAGCTAATCATAACCCTTTTAGAATGTCTAAGGGTTTATAATGAATATAATGGCAAAAAGGAAAGAGTCTATCAACACGTGGATAGGGAATATTGGACCAAAAGTGACCAAAATTGTAGAAAATAATATCGATGATGCAAAGTTTTTTTATGTGATTGGGCAGGGGACCTATTATTCCAGGTTAAGGTTTCAAGTGGAAGTCAATATATGAACTTAAGGCAGCAAACTTTCTCTTGTAGGAATTGGGATCTAACTTGTATCCTATGTGGACATGTTATATGTGCTATTTAGTCAAGACACATGGATCCAATATCATTTGTACACACATGCATCAAAACACAAACACATTAAAATTATATCAGCCAAAATACATTGCATTATCAAATCATAGTTCATTAACAAAAGGAATTGAAATTGTTTTTCATTGATTCAATCAAGGTTTAAATTTTCTAATTCCACCATGGAAAACACATCAAGCATTGTCACTTCAGTTTACACCTTAACTTAAACCTACATCTATTAACTTTTAACACAAACTAAAAACAAAAAAGCCTTTCCTAACATCAAGTTTTTTTCATACAAATAGATCAATTTGAGCATTGCACTGCTCTGTCCAACATTACATTAAATCTTTTCTGTGAAATGATAGTATAACAAGAGAAGACTAATTACTAGCCCAACTAGTTTCACAGCTAATATTCTTCTAAGTCAATAATTTTCTTTTTCTATTCTTGACACACCTGATACTATTCTCAGTATTATTTGTATTAATCGATAACATATTGGTGGATCACGTTATAAAAAGAAACCACAACCACGATTTCTTTGTTCTACAAAAACACAAATTAGCTTACCAAATAACCATGCTAACTTGCAAATCCAATAATGCAATTTCAGATTAACCAAACAAAAATAACTTTGCAATTGCACATGGTTTAATGCAATTTTTATCAGATGTACCAATATGCAAGTTTAAATCATCTTTCAAAACCAATAATGTACAAAATAACAAGTCGAGTTAAGTCTAACAGCTTCAAATTAGCTTGCCTAATCACCGTACTAACTCAAATTAGCTAATAATTAAACAAATATTAACTCAAATTAGTTGAAAATCAAACTATATTATCAAATGCTAAACAAAAACTCTTTTATGAATAATTTGATGGCACAAACCAAACATAGCCCAAACCAAACATTTACCATGTATCTCTCGCAACTATTGAACCTCCTCCTTGGATTATTATCTGTTCATTTAATGCTTGGCTTCCCACAATAGCAAATTATTGGCCCTACCATCGGATTTCCACCACCAATTTCATCCATTATGGGTTGAAAAAAAGATTAAATCTTGAGAAAGATGGATTATCAATTGCAGTTCTTCCAAATCTTAAGCAAATACACAATTGATAGCAATCAAAGTGAACAAAGGGTTTGAAAAGGGTTGAAATCAAAACTGAATTGAGGGTTTGGGAAGCTAGAATCGCAAAGGAAGATAGAGTAGAGAGTGGGAGAGAGACAGTTGGGGGGGGGGGGGGGGGGGGGGGGGAGAAAGGGGGGGGGGAGGGGGGGGAGGGGGGGGGGGGGGGGGGGGGGGGGGGGGGGGGGGGGGGATGTGAGAAATTACTCCATTTACCCTTGTTTTTTATACTCATGTGCAGTGCATGTGAGGAAAACGGAAAATCTGAGATGGTAAATGATACAGGTAGTAACAGTACTACATTAAGGTGAGTTTGGGTGGTTAAATGGCAAAAAAAAAATTTGGTTATTTATTTGTAAAATCCAACGTAGTTTAGATACTCAGAGTGTCAAAAACCCTTTATAAAATAACTTTTCTTTATTAAAACTTTAGGTTTGTTACTATCATATTTTAATTTAAATAAGTTTTAAATATTTTTGTACCATATTTGTAATAAAGTTAAATTTAAATAGTTTATCATAAAAGTATATAAATAAATATAAAAATTGTTTTTTTTTTAATTTTTTTTAAATTTGACCACATTTGGAAATTTTTTTACACAAAATATTTCTGAAAGCTAAAATTTTGACTCTAATTCAATATTGTTCTAAACACAGAAATTTGAATATATATTTTTTATTCTCTAAATAGCTATTCTCATTTTAATAGGAATAATTATTCAATAAACTAAAATATGCCGTCATAAAACAACAATGCCTATATTTTACTTTCTTTTTCTTTCTGTTTTTGATAAATTTTACTTTCTTAATTATACTTATTTTTGCTGTCATTTATACTAAAAAATCCTCTTATAATGTGCATTAAATAACGAAATCCAGAAATAAAAGGTTCTCATCTACAGTCATTCCTATTTGAATTGTTTTAAAGGAAAGTCTAATTATACATTATGATAAATTTGATAAAATTAAATATACACAATTCATATAACATAATTTTGTTTATAAATTGTTTTATTTTATTCTATTTTATTTTTGAATAATATACATAATAAATTTTATTAAATTTATTAGAGAAATTACATGTATACACTAAATTGATAGAAAAATAAAAATTATAAATATGTTATTTAATTAATGAAAGATCATTCAAGTTGAAATGATGACTAATTTTAACTCTTAAATCTTGAATTCGAAAACTAGCTGTGAAATCCTCCTAATTTATCAAATAGTCATAGGAAAGAGACACGAGAACATTTCCAAAATAAATAATAATAATAATAATAATAATAATAATAATAATAATAATAATAATAATAATAAAAAAGATAAGATGACACATTTCGAAATTTTTTTACACAAAAATATGTTCTAAACACACAAATATGAATATATATATATATATATATTTTCTACTATTCTCATTTTAATATGAATAATCATTCAATAAACTAAAATATACTGCCATAAATAAAAAATGCCTATATTTAACTTTATTTTTGAATAAATTTTTCTTTCTTAATTATACTTATTTTTGCTGTCATTTATACTAAAAAAATCTGTTATAATGTACATTAAATAATGGAATCTAAAAATAGAAAGTTCTCATCTACAGTCATTACTATTTGAATTGTTTTCTAGGAAAGTCTAATTATACATTATGATAAATTTGATGAAAGTAAATATACACAACTCATATAACATAATTTTGTTTATAAACTGTTTTATTTTATTTTTGAATAATATACATAATAAATTTTACTAAATTTATTAGAGAAATTACTTGATTACACTAAATTGATAGAAAAAAAAAATTATAAATATGTTATTTAATTAATGAAAGATCATTAAGTTAAAATGATGACTAATTTTAACTCTTAAATCTTGAATTCAAAAACTAGCTGTGAATAGGGGTTGGGTATGATATAGTTTGGTTCGGTTTTTTATAAAAATTTAGACCAAACTGTAGTTTGCGTTTTAGCTTAATGACAAACCAAACCAAACCGTTGGAACCATTTAAACCAAACCAATGAATAGTTTGGTGCGGTTTGGTTTAGCGGTTTGAACTACGACATTTAATTTTATAATTCAAAATAAAAATTGTAAAAATACCAAACATAAAAAGAAAAAATTGAAACAGTTTTGTTCTTTGCAGGGGAAGAATGATAAGTTGATTAACTGTACAAAAAAATACTTTTAACCCAAAAATAAAATTATGTAAAGTAAAAATTACATAATTGTAATTAAAGTACCACAAAGCTTTCAAATGTTTGAAGGTAACAAAATCTTTTTATTCTCTTTGTATTCTTTGTAAAAGTACCAAAAAATAGAGAAATAAACTGCAAAACTTCAAAATTATGAGATTACATCTTTATAGGGAGGGGTCAATAAACCCATAAAATCTTTTTATAAAATTATTATAAAAATATTATATATTAAGATGCGGTTTATGTTGGTTTGGTCTAAAAACTATCTAAACCGCAAACCAAACCGTTAATAGCAGTTTAATTATATACTAAATAAATCCAAACTGTTTTGTTCCATAAACCGAACTAAAAACAACGATTTAATTCGGTTTTTGTCTATCTCTAACTGTGAAATCCTCTTGATTTATCAAATAGTCGTAGGAAAGAGACACGAGGACACTTTCATAATAAAATAATAATAATAATAATAATAATAATAAATAAGACACATTTTTTTGGTAATTAAGACAAAGACACATGGACACACGTGGAAAATGCTTTTTACGTTAATCGTCTGGACTTGCAACTTTGTGAGTCGTGTTTCCCCCAATCGAATATAATAGAGGCCTTCGTTTAGATTCCTCATTGGCTGCTTCTCAGATCTCACCATGTGTGTATCATGTTTTTTTTTTTGTTGGTAAATATGTGTGCATCATGTTTAATTATTAAACATTTTTGCCGATAAGCCCTTGTGAGTTATAAAAGTTAGGATTTATATAATTTTGTCCCTAATCTATAATACATTTCTCATTTTGCCTTTAAATAAAAATTTATCATGTAACCTACTAAATTATTGTTTATATTATTTTAGGCCAATCAAACAATAGATTAAATATACACAAAACAATCATGTAACTTTGTTTCATTCATTAAAATTTCCAAAAACATGATGGAATTTGGAAAAAAGCTTAATCAAGCCTGATGAAGTTAAAATTTTTCTATTTCAAAATAAATTATGCTGTTTGAAATATTTTATAAATATTTTTTTACCGTTAGTTATTTTTGTTATTTGATATTCTCATATATATATATATATATAAAATATCAGCTTTTATATATTATTAAAAATGTCAAATTATTATTTTATTTTTATACAGTAAAATTTAACACGGCAAAAATGGTGAGGAATTTATAAACGAATTTATTTATAACGGTGACTGGGTGAGAGGGAGGGCTAACAAAGATGCCGAGGAAAACGTTTTTGTCGTGTTCGTCTCGCCCCAACCATCCATCCGTTAACTACAATTAGTTATTTGATTTTTATAATAAATTTATGGAGATTAAAAATCCATAGAAAAAAACAAAGCGAGGCGTTCTGAGTTGTAAGAACTCCTTCCTAGTTCCTACTCTCCACCACCACCACCAGTTCTTTTCCCTCTTCCCTCCAGAGACTTCTCTTTCCCTCTCAACTCGATTTTTTGTAGCCTCTTGAAGCTGAATCAGTGACAGAATAGCTGCTTTGAAGGTGATCCTATTTTTTTTTTTCAAAATTTCAACTTCATCAAGCTTAATTTTCCTAAGCGGATAAAATCACCATTCATTGATTTTCCTAAGCAGATAAAATCACTTGCTTTTTTTTTTTGCTTCTTGTTTTTGAGTGTTTTCAGTTGCTTAAGGTTATTCTTGTAATTATTTAATTATTTTTTATTTTATGCGATTTTGTTTTAATTTAAATCGGTCTGATATTCTAAGTGCTAATCCACTGTTTGCATGCCGTGAAGTCTGAGAAAGAAGAAAGAAAACAGGAGAAAATGACTTTCTATTTCTCTTTTAATGTTTACAGAGTACAAGCAATTAACTTGAAGGCTTATTTTTATTTTTATTTTTTTATTTTGATATTTTGTTCGGTATGTGTGTTTACGATGATTACTTTGCCCAATTTTCTTGACAACCAAACAAAACGTATCAATTCCGTTTTATACATGTAAAACGTTTGATTATTGAATTGGAATTCTTATAGAAAAGAAGAAAATATACGTTTGTAGGAGTGTGAAGGAAAAGCTTTGCGGTTGCTGAAATGGCTACTGGAATCGTTCCAGCTTCGTTTTTGGGTCTGAAGAGCAGGGAATCCAGCTTAGGCTTTGCTAAAAGCTTCGATTTTGTAAAAGTCTCTGACCTGAAGAGGGTTAATTATGGTAGAAAAAAAATCTCGGTGATACGGAATTCAAATTCCGGTTCGGATATAGCCGAACTTCAGCCCGCTTCCGAGGGTAGCACTTTGTTGGGTATTAATTTCTTTTTATAGTTTGGATCTTTCGGCTTATACAGTATAGAATAATTTCTAGTAAAGCATTTGTTCTGGTACTAAGAATTAACAGAGTAATTATCATTTATTTGAATTTCTACCTTTATGAGATTTTTTTTATAAGATGTTTAATTATTTGTATTCAGTTCCTAAGCAAAAGTATTGTGAATCCATACACAAAACTGTTAGAAGGAAGACACGGACTGTGTTGGTTGGAAATGTGGCTATTGGCAGTGAGTATCCAATAAGGATTCAGACAATGACTACAAGTGACACGAAGGATGTTGCAGCAACAGTTGAAGAGGTTCTTTAACTTCCTTCTGCATTTTGTATATGTACAGTTCCCTTATATGTACTATCTTGACATGTGGAAAAGATTTGGACTAGATCTAAGCATCATTAAACTTGTCATGTATCTAGTAGAACAAATGATAGATCATGTGTATATGGGTGCTGGATATTACTAAGGATAATTGCAAACCCTTTAGTAGAATTGTCCCTAAGGTGTTAGTGTAATGGAAAATCTATTAAAAACTCAAGGCAAGGTCCTTACTCAAATATTTACCCAGGAAAATATATATTTATATGTTATTTTATACAATGGGAAAATGGCACAAACAAGGAGAAGAGTGATGATTAGCAAAATGGGTTTCTCTATCGAAGATGGATATAAAAGATTAAATGAGAAACCCTTGTAATTTTCAGATATTTTCAAAGTATGGTTTAATGATGACTAATGAAATAATTATTTGGTGACAGCATGAGCTCTAGAAAGTAAGTAAAAATAAACTGATTAAAAGGAAAAATTGGCCATCTTATTATCAATAGCGCAAACTTGTTGGTCGTCGTCATACATTTTGAGGGGTCAGCTGCATTGCTTTTCTGTTCCCAGGTAATGAGAATAGCCGATAAGGGAGCAGATATTGTTCGAATAACAGTTCAAGGGAAGAAAGAAGCAGATGCTTGTTTTGATATTAAGAACACACTTGTGCAGAAAAAGTAGGTCTGATTTATTTTATGCTTAGGAATTTGAAAATGTTGGTTACATATGTTTACAAGGGTTGACTATGTTACTGGCTGACTATTGGTATATGCAGTTATAATATACCTCTGGTGGCGGATATTCATTTTGCTCCTACTGTTGCATTAAGAGTAGCTGAGTGCTTTGACAAAATTCGTGTCAACCCTGGAAATTTTGGTATACAGTTTTCCATTCAACTATTTATTTTTTCTACTAATCAGAGACAAAATTCTGGATTCATCTTAAGTGGTTTAATGCAGCTGACAGACGGGCTCTGTTCGAGAAGCTAGAATACAATGAAGAAGATTATCAGAAAGAACTTGAGCATATTGAGAAGGTTAGATTATTTATTTAATAAAGGTTACCTCTAGGATAAGATTACAATCATGCACCAGTTTGTGAGAGATCACTGGAAAATTAGGCTTCCATTTATTGAGTTTTATTATTATTATTTTTTTTGGTAAAAACCCAAAAACATGTTCATGTTTTTTATGGTAAATTATTATAGAATAATGATACTGAAATAAATAGAGCAAGGGAACGGGAGTGGTAATGGTTTTGTAGGCTATGTAATCTGTACTATTGCATTAATCCCCAACAATGCTTTACATTTTTTTTTTTTCGGTTGCATATCGACCGACTCATATCTGTACTTAAGAATCCTATGAACATATTATGTCATTGGATCTCATGAACTTTCAAGAATCAAGAACCATATTTTTCCTTATTTGTCATTTATGGTTCAATTTCTTAGCTGTCTTCATATTTATTGAAAGTTTTGATGTGTTCAGAGATGACATTTGTTCCATAGAGAAGATAACAGTTATTATAAATGCACTTTTGCATTGTGAAGTAAATGCTTATATTTTTTACAACAGGTTTTTACTCCATTGGTTGAAAAATGTAAAAAGTATGGAAGAGCAATGCGTATTGGGACAAACCATGGCAGTCTTTCTGACCGTATAATGAGCTACTATGGGGATTCTCCGAGGGGAATGGTGAACAAATTTCCTACTCCATTCATTTGAACAGATTTTTAGATTTTCCGTTCTACAAACTGAGTGTTGTAATTCTCAATGGCATTCCTCAAACAGGTTGAATCTGCATTTGAGTTCGCAAGGATTTGCCGGAAATTGGACTACCATAATTTTGTTTTCTCAATGAAAGCAAGCAATCCAGTTGTCATGGTCCAAGCTTATCGTCTTCTTGTTGCTGAAATGTATGTTCAAGGCTGGGATTACCCATTACACTTGGGAGTTACTGAAGCTGGAGAAGGTGAGGATGGGCGGATGAAATCTGCAATTGGAATTGGGACCCTACTTCAGGTACCGTTTTAATTTTGGCTTCATAATGGAGTGGACAGACTATTCAAACATTTTTTTTATGATGTTTTGACATTTAAAGCCATTAAGGTTGCATAAATACTTTGGTTTTCTTAGTTTGTGTTCACCGTTAAACTACCATAATGATGTAGCTGGGTTTGAAAATGGGAACCTTGCTTCTATAATATAAAAAGGTTAGTGAATCTCAGGAATATTAGTTCTCTCAATAGCATGCAAATAACCAAGAAACATTATGTATATAGGGATTACAGCCTTATTTTAACTCTAAAATTGGTTGTGCAGGATGGGTTGGGAGATACTATCAGGGTTTCACTCACTGAACCGCCAGAGGAGGAGATAGATCCCTGCAGAAAGTTGGCTAACCTAGGCATGAAAGCATCTGATCTTCAGCAAGGGGTGGTAGGATTCTTTAGTATCCTTCGAATTAATTAACATATTTCCTTTAAACTCTGATATTTAAAAGGCATTTTAACTTTCTTTTTTGGTGAAATTTGCATCAGGCTCCATTTGAAGAGAAGCATAGGCATTATTTTGAATTTCAGCGCCGATCTGGTCAATTGCCAATTCAAAAGGAGGTTGGTCTTTAATGTCTATGAAAATTGCCATCCTTTAATGATTTATACTGCTGTAATTTAACTTGTTGTAAAATGGAGTTCTGATACTTGGAACTTATAGGGTGAGGAGGTGGATTATAGAGGTGCTCTACATCGCGACGGCTCTGTTCTCATGTCAATATCCCTAGATCAGTTAAAGGTAGCACTTGACATATATATTCTATTACTCCATTTTGCACACTTCTTATACTTATTCTTTTCATCTTGGGGGAATGTAATTGGGTTTTGATTTTAGATTAAGTACATTAGTATTTTTTGTTCTATCTAGATGCCCGAGCTCTTGTACAAGTCACTAGCGGCAAAACTTGTTGTCGGCATGCCATTTAAGGTTTGATATTCCTTTTTAAACTTTATAGCAAGATGATTGTGCAATATCTTTATTTTTTAGAAATACATTTACATGCTTATCTCTATTGATTTAGGATCTGGCAACAGTAGACTCAATCTTATTGAGAGAACTTCCACAAGTTGATGATGCTGATGCTGTAAGAGCCTTTCTGAACTTTTTCTTTCTTATGTTAGGAAGGCAAAATCCTTTTCCTCTCTCCATTTATTATTCATGCCATAATGTGCTCTTTAAGCATCTTTACTGTATTATTGTTTAATTCATTAAACGAATGAGAATCACTTGCTTTTATCATTGTATTATGAACAGCGGCTAGCTCTCAAAAGGTTGATAGACATAAGTTTTGGGGTGATAACTCCCTTGTCAGAGCAGCTAACTAAGCCCCTGCCCAATGCCATGGTTCTTGTAAATCTTAAGGAATTATCAACTGGTGCATACAAGCTTTTGCCAGAAGGTGCTACTATGTCACAAAATTCTTAGTCCTGGATTATTTGTTGGACCGAGTATTTTCTTGAATTTGAACATGTCTTTAATGTTGACCTCTATATCTCAGTTGTATTACTGTCCAAGGAGGAATGGTTTTGAGTTGGGGTAAAGCTATTTTTTGTAGCCTACTAAGCGCATCATGTTAATCAATTCCCTAATAGGAACACGCTTGGTTGTCTCTTTACGCGGTGATGAACCTTATGAGGAGCTGGAAACTCTCAAAGGAATTGATGCTACAATGATTCTTCATGATCTACCCTTTGGTGAAGATAATATTAGCAGAGTGCATGCTGCAAGGAGGTAACAATTCACTGGCTCCTGCAAATGTTACTGGTTAACAATAAGGATTTCCCAAGACTTGGCCATTTTTTTTTTAAAAGTCAAGGTTTTATTTTAATTACTAATGTTTAATTGCCATCAATTCCAAAAGCTTAAAACTATTAGGAACTTGCCCAAAATATGTATATTTAAACTAACACAGTAGACAATTAAGACTCCATTTATGGTTGACATTTATTTTAATTATTAATGTTAAGTTCCAAAGCTTAAACACTTACAAATGGGACCTAACTAGACAAATACCAACTCAATGCGCATAAAAACTAAAGATCAGGAGCACAAATTAGTGCTGCAAGTCACTCAAATAGCAAATTCTAAGTTTCAAACTGTAAACTATTGAAAAATTTGACTCTTAATTGGGTCCTTACACAGTAAGAGGTTTTCCCTTGAGCTTAAAGGTGCACCATCTTAATATTTTCATGGGTTACATTGGTAATCATTCTTGAGTTTAGATTTGAGGACTCCTTATCGCTTATTTCTATACTTCTGCATGTGCAGTATAGTATTTAGTAGCCTTTAAGGATTTCCTACAGATATTCTTACTGACTGCAAGGCTTGTGATCCAGTGAAGTATTTTCCCAAACAGTATTTTAACATATAGTGAAACGTGCTCTTCTCTATGAAGAACATTAATTGCCTCAAGTTGCAATTCCATTACTTTACATTTATAAATGTTTCTTTCCCTTGTGCATCCGGAGTCCTGACAATTTGAATTTGTATGTTTTCTTTAGGCTATTTGAGTATCTGCAAGACAATGCCCTGAGCTTCCCTGTAATACACCATATTCAGTTTCCAAATGGAATTGATAGGTAATCATGACTTTATGGGATAGTTCTCAATTTAAACCAGAATTGGGTGATATTGCAATTTTAGCTCAGCCATTTTCTTACAGGGATGATTTGGTCATCAATGCGGGTACAAATGCAGGGGCGCTTTTAGTAGATGGACTTGGAGATGGTATCCTACTAGAGGTTCCAGATAAAGATTTTGATTTTCTTAGAAATACATCCTTCAACTTATTACAAGGTTGCAGAATGCGAAATACAAAGACGGTAGGAAGTTGTTGATATAAACCAGGTTGACATATTTTGGAGACCTGATAGTTGAAACCAATTCACTATATTCCCAAATTTTATTGCAGGAGTATGTCTCATGCCCATCTTGTGGCAGAACTTTGTTTGACCTTCAAGAAATAAGTGCACAAATTCGAGAGAAGACATCACACCTGCCTGGCGTTTCAGTAATTACTTAATTCATTTTCTCTGTTATTAGAATATTTTGAATTGAAATTTTTTTTTAAGAAGAATAAAATTATTCTCCTAATTTTGTTTTCCTTGGTTCCCTATTTCAGATTGCAATCATGGGTTGCATCGTAAATGGACCTGGAGAGATGGCTGATGCAGACTTTGGGTATGTCGGTGGTGCACCTGGGAAGATTGATCTTTATGTTGGGAAGGTAACCTCTCCTTTTCTGCTTTGGAATTTTGTATGGATTTAAAAAAGTTCTGAATTATTTCGTGTAATCAGAAAGATTGGCACCAAGTACAGTTCAGCTAGTAAACTGAACACTAAAATTGAGAAAGATCCTCACTTTCTGTGGGAATAATCCTGGTGGGCAATTCATCATCTGCTGGTCAGGCCCCTTAAAAATAGAACACCCAGACCGAAAGAAAAAGAAAAAAATAAAGTCAGCCTGGCGGGCAATTCATGCACATGAGAATTTTTTTTTTTTTAAACATACATGCAAATTGTTTTTTTATTTTTTTATTTTTTTCCCCTGAAATAAAATCAAATGAATTTATAGTTTGAATTCAAATATATTGTGGAGTGTAAACCTGCTCATTGGAGGAGCTATCGTTAATGTTATAGCTTATGGAAAATAATGAAGATAACACAAAGTTCTTAACTTTCTAAACATGTGCATAGTCATGCATATGAACAGGTCAAAACTTTTACTAATAAAACAACACACTAATGCATTTTCATGTCTGTTTATGCATATGTGAATGCGGAGTTTCAGAAAATAAATAAACATAATTAGAGGGACTAGTATCAGAAGGAAAAAGTTTGTTCTATTATAGTGCTGAGTTACAATAGCATTTAATATCTTCCGACCCTTCTCATAATAAACATTGGGAGAGGAATTCAAAATGAATCAATTACAGCCAGTCTTTGAAGTGTTTTCAATTTGTTGCGAGTCTTGTAAGTGGATTCCTAGAGCTCCATGTTTTGTTTTTCATTTCATTGCATGATACTGGATATTACTACTTCTCCATCTTGTTTTGTAGCAGAATAATTTATCAACGCACATCTTGTTCCTTGGATGCATTTTTTAGTGTCATAATTAATTGTTGACCAAAAAATGCAAAATGGCTTGTGTTGATGGAAAGCTGGATTCTGTTTCAGACTGTGGTGAAGCGCGGAATTGCAATGGAACATGCAACTGATGCATTGATTCAGCTAATAAAAGATAATGGGCGATGGGTTGACCCTCCTGCAGAAGAAGAGTAAGAGCGGCAGGTAAAAATAAGGACTTGGAGTGGAGATCATTATCAACTCTCTGTTGTACATGTTTGAGCCCTTGTCAAAAGCAATACAACAAAACAACAGCAAAATATTTAAAAATTGAACGCATAGTGCATTTATATATGCAAAGCGGCAGATGTTATGTAGGGTACAGAGAAAAACATTGTAGTAATGCTCCACTGAATGATGCTAGATTAAATTTTTTTTTTTTGGGTAAAATGATGCAAGATTCATGAGTTATGGAGATGCGAAGCAGAGACATGGTAGCTAGGCAATTTCTCTATAGTTGTAAATAGTTTTGTGGCTTTCCTAAAGTGGTGGCATTGTTAATCTTTCCAATAAATAGATATTATATATCATTTAAATAAATACATATATAGGGAGAGAATTGATCTCTTGAAATTCTCTCAATTTGGAATGAGCAATACAGTAAATATGGCAAGTCATATCGGGTGACATATTTAACGATTTAAAACTAAAAGCTAGTCCTCTTGGGACAATCCAATTACTAACGACTACTAGTGATAATCTAAAGTCTTCAAAGTCTTAGAATTCTAAAATAATCACTATTAAGAATTTCATGAACCAAGAAATTTAACAAATTTTTAACGGTATATAAATTAATCTTTTAACACCACCTCTAAATTTTGAATTCGACCAAATCTAGTGCTAAAGTCTTTCTCTCTTAATAGTATGGGTGTCACTAGGCCTGGCAACGTGTCGTGTTGAACCGTGTTCGTGTCGTGTCGTGTTCGTGTCGTGTCAAATTTTGTTCACCCGAATCCAACCCGTTAAGTTTTCGTGTTGAACCGTGTTCGTGTCGTGTTCGTGTCGTGTTTTATTCGTGTTTACTAGACATGTACGTGAGTGTTTTATTTTTTTTATTTAAATTAATATATATTGTCAAATGATAAATCATTATCAATTCATGTCTATTAAACCTAAATACATATTCAAATGATATGTTAAACATTTATAAAAATATATATTAACATACTAAAATTCAACATAAATAATAACTGTGAATTTAAAATATGTAAAATATTACGAATTAAAGCTATATTAAATATTTATCGTAACTGAAAAACAAAATATGCATTTCAATTATAAATTTAAAAATATTCAAAATATTATAAATCAAACAGAAATTGTACATCTAATATAAGTAATAAAAAATATAGAATATAAAACAAAATATTAATATATAAATAGATATAAAAATTGTAATTTTTCAATGAAATAAAATATGAATTTTATAGTTTTCTAAAACTAAAAAAAAAAAGTAATGTAAAAAGTTAACTATAATTAAATTAATATTTTTCTTATCGTGTCTTATCGTGACCCATCGTGTTATCGTGTTCCAACCCGTTTCAACCCGTTTTCTTATCGTGTCTTATCGTGTGACACTGATATCAACCCGACCCGATATCGCGGACCCAAACCCGCAAATTATCGTGTCGTTTCGTGTCGTGTTATCGTGTCGTGTAACATTTTGCTAGGTCTAGGTGTCACTGCTAGATGCGGATTTCAAGGCGATTTAATAATTATTTTTTTTAAACAATCTAATTGTTGTGAGTTGGCCACATGGCACAAAAAAAGTTCTTTTTAAAAAAAAATGATAATACTGATTGTGGAGTAATATTATACTTCAATTTACCTCATGCAGACATATTACTGAATATGAAATAAATTTATGCTTTATGGACCAATAACACTAATTATGAACAATTGTACGCAAAAATAGATGTAATATTCATTATTGATGAATATTACTTTTTATTCACTAATAATATGATTACGAAGGAATGTCACTCCAAATGGACTAATTATACCTATTATGGATATGTTTACTATATATGGACATATTATTTATTATAAAAGCATTGTACTAATTATTGACTGTTTTTATGTATTATGGACAGTATTATTCAAAATGACTATATTACTCATTATGGACTCTTTTTATTCATTATGGATAATTTTACTACATATGCACATATTACATTATGGAGTCATTTTGATAATTATGGACCAATTTTATTCATTATAGAAAATATTATTCAAAATTGATATATTACTCCTTATGAAGACATTTTAATCATTGTGGACTCTTTTACCAATTATAAACAATTTTATTAAATATGGATATATTACTCATTGTGGAGTCATTTTACTCATTATGAACTCATTTTATTTATTATAAACAATATATTCAATATAAACATATTAATCATTACGGAGGCATCTTATGAATGAATGAATTGTGTAGGGGGTGCTTTTATTTTGTGTGTGCAAGCTATATGCCTTTCACCTGTCCAGTGGTGGCCTCTAGGGGGATGCTATCTTGGAGTGTGGATGGTTAAATTTTGAGAATTAAAAATTGGATTTGATGTGTTTGGTAGTTAAGAAAAGTAAAGAACAAAAAGACTAGAGAAAGAGAAAATATTCAGGTGAATAACTTGCTTTTATTAAATTGAAGATATGAGAGATAAATCGTAAAACTTACACTTACCAAGCTTTTAGTGAGGCTTTTATTGGAGTTTGAATAAATGAACTTAACCACAGATAAACAAACATGTGGCTAAGCTAATAACAAACCTCTAAACCAACTAAACATAATGCACACGTAAATAACTGCTCTTATACAAAGCATATGACATTTTTAACAAACTTCCACATCGGATGGCACCTCAACACAATTGATGAAATATTGAGATAATATATCCTTAATATGTACACTGTATACTTTCGTTTCATCCTGCTCAATGTGGTCGGCAGCGGGGGGGAATGGGTATAAGTAAGTGAGAAATTGAATATATGTCTATGATCCCTTCCAATGGGGGCGAGCTCTTTTACGAACGGAGGGTGCTGTGGAAAAAATTGCACATCCAACCTGCTCAATGGTCATGGCCACCCTCGTATTAGGCGAGCTCTCCCTACCAATGGGGGGTGTGCTATGTAAAAAGTAATTTATATTTTTCTTGTTCTGTGCCCAATTTAGCTCCCTATTTAAATGTGATTTGAACCCTAGAAAATCCTTATATTTTTCCTACCATTGAAAATAGGGAGGAGTACAAGACATATAAAATTTTCAACCTATCTAGTAGCCCCACTCTATTGGGATGGGCTCCCCTGCCATAGAAAGATGTACACATACCACATAAAAGTACTGTGCCTATGGTAGGGGCTCCCACCCGAATGGGGAGGGGTACATGACATTTGCATATTTATAATGAGTATTTATCATTTTAGTATAATATGCAAGACTATTTATTACTTAAATAATCTGAGCCTTCTACTTGTAACTATAGGATAGTTCAAAGGGCTTAATATATATGTATATATATATATATATATATTAAAATACCGATATACGTTAATAGGTACAAATGATAAACATGTAGATGATAAAAATGTAGAAATAATTAACATAAAGTTAGCAAATAGGTACAAATTACAATTTTAGATATACGTTAAAGGCATGTTCGACAATTCTATATTCGTCAATGTGTTTCGGCATACAATGTAACACCCCGTCCCGAGAAAATATTAAAAATTCCAAATTTGATCAAATTTGACCGGTTTGACTGCTAGTGGGTCTGGGGTTGACTTTTATGTGGTTATGTGTTGGGGCTTGACTGTGGTACCATTGCGTAGAGCTTGTCGATATGAGTTCGTAGACTAGTAGTACGCTCAATTCAGAGCTAAAACCGGGAAGTTGTGGTCATTTTAGTGTGAGGGGCATTTTAGTAATTTTGTAAAATTTTAGTTAAAAGCTGAGAAACTACAAAACTGCCCCCACTCCCTACCTCGCGCACCAGCCACCCCCCCGGTTCTCTCCCGCGCAGCAGCCCCTTCCTTCGTGCAACCGGCAATTTCCTGCCAGATTGGGCCGGGACTCACCTGCAAAATGGAGCCGGCGACCTCAGCTTTCCAACCGAACCGGTGGCAGCTCGTGGGTCGGCCTGGTTCGCTGGAAAACTTGAAAAAATCCTGTAAGTAGCACCTTCTTTGATCACCGGTTTCCGGTGAGAATCTGGCGATGGGTCACCTCTTTTCCACCTATTTTAGACCCCAGAAACCCGATTCCGGCGTTAATTTGATGAAATTCTCACTGGTTGGGCTGGAACTAAGAGGGCCATTTTGGCAGTGGTTTCCGATAAAATTTATGGTCACCGCCGGTGATCATTGGACAAATTGAATTGTCCAATGTGTTGCACTTTCCTCAAGCTTTGTTTTGATATATAGATTGCATATTATTATTGCTGAGTATATTGAATTTTGCTTAGATTAGCTAAATATAGATTATTTGTGAAAAATTAAGTGTTATTGTGTAATATTCATGACCATTTTTGAAGCAATTAGATTGCTATTGACTATTAGAGATTATCTAAATTTGATTTATGCATATTTAGAGAAATTACGGTTTGCGGGTTCAAATTTGTTCAGGTATTCGATTTATCCGTGAGTTCATTTATTTTCTAAATTATTTTGGAAATATATGCTATATTTGATTGAATTTCTATTAAATTGTTTGGATTGAATTTTCCTTGGGCATTTAAATTTTAATTATTAAATATGTTATATGATGATTTAAATATTTGCACAAGTTTGAATTTATGCACATTTGTGATTTTGATAGATTTCATATTTATTTGGAATAAATATGAAATTTGTGTTTTAATTGGTTGTTTGGAGAATTTTGAAAATGTTCGATGGTTTTACAATTTTGTGAAAATTGGTGATTTTAAAGAAATTGTGGCTTTTGTGGAAATTAAAAAAAAATGTTTGCGGCAATTTTCTTATAGTTGAAAGATTTGGTAAAATTTTCCAAAATAAAAGATTTTGAAAAGTTGTTGAATTTATTACGATTTTAAAATAAAAAGGATTTGAGAAAATTTATGATATCCAGTGATGGACGATTTCAAAGATGATTTTGAAGAGTACCACACAGTATCAAGATGTTGATTGAGATATGTTGTTATTATGCCATTCTCTGCTGCAGACACATGTCGAGAGAGATGATAAGGATCCTGCCATGATGTATTTAGGACGCCGGTACGTCGTGATGAGTTATACCCCCTTCCCCCACCTGTGGCGCCGTCAGGACGTTGATGGGCACATGACACACTATTATGATATTATATTATTATTATTATTATTATTATTATTATATTATGTCATCCTCTGCTACGGACACATGTTGGGAGAAAGATGATGAGGATCCTGCCATGACGGATTTGGGACGCCGGTTCGTTGTGATGAGTTATTCCCCCTCCCCCCGCCTGTGACGCCATCAGGACGCTGAAGGTCACACAGCACGATACTAGAATGTGGTACTAGTTTTGATACATGGTATTTGATTTCACGGGTTGTGGGCCATCTACTTGACATATTATGGTACCAGTTGTGATATATGATCATTGATTTATGGTTCTAGATGAATTTTTGAATTTATGAGTTTTAGCCCACCTATTTGATCTTTACGAGCTGTGGCCCTTTTACTCGATATTTTATGAAAATATATTTGACAAAATGAATTTAAATGTCTTTTGGAATTTCTTTTAAAGTCCTAGTGATTGATGCGAGATTTTAAGTGATATTGTTAAATTATGTTTTCACCCCTAAATCGTGTTATAATGATTTAATGATTTTTGGGAATAAAGCTAAGGGTTTTGTAAAAAAACTTATTTCAAACGGAGAATTTGTCAATCAGTGACGTGAGGTATTGATGTCTGATTTTTGTCTGGCAATAAAATTATTTAATGTTTTATTTTAATGATGTTTTCATGAATTATTGGTTTTTGTGATATAGAAGTTGGATGAATAATGCTTTTGAGCCTGTAGGGTATTCTTGTTGATGATTGCTTATGGTAGAAAGTTTGAGGGTGATGTTAAGATGTGGTCATGGCTTGAGTAGGCCGATATTCAAAATATCATTAAAGATTAGTTAAGAACTAAAGGTCGCTTGATCCCTATTAAAAATGGTATGTAGGCAGCTCAGTTTTCATACGGAGTCCAGCTACGGATTATATAGATGATGTATTTAGTTGGATGTTAAACTATTATCGGGATGTGGTACTGTATGGAATTGTGTGCTGGTAGATTGAATTATGTATAAGAATGTGTTTGCTTGCAGGATTTGCAATTATATGTATTTGGGGGATGTTGCAAAAACAGACGAGATGCTACCAAAATTTATTTAAAAGTGGCTTGGTAGAGATAATGAACTGCTTATTGGCTTAATAGAAATATTAAGTCATGCAGGCAGGATCAAGACAGATTGGATCCTGTCATACAAATTACATCCTAAACTTATAGGGGGACAACTCTACAGCATACTTTTTTCTCATGAAAAGAATACTTTGTTGCTCAATCTTCAATAGTATGCCAGCAAACTTGTTTTCAGTCCACCTAAATGTGAACATGCCAGAATCCCCTACATGAAAATCACACAACCAATAGCACAATAACATCAGAAAGACAAAAATCCATAAAAACAGTAGCTTATTTTTATAATCTATAACGAAATTGACAATGGCCATAAAAAGAAAACCCATTATAATCTATAACTATACTAGACAATAATGAAGTTGAATAAAATAGCAGAAAATGAACTTCCAAACGAAATCGAACTCCCTTGATATGTAACAGTGGGAAGCAAAAATCTATCACACCATTTGGTAAGGAACTCATGTACGATACTGAGCGTAGGAGAGAATATGTGCGATTAAGAGACAAAGAGATGGCGTGAGAGTAATAATAGAAAAGTTGGTGTGATACTGAGCATGGCAGAGAAGATATGAGATTGAGGGAAGGAGGTATGGGAGACTAAGACTGGGAAAGGGGATGTGAGAGCATCTATTAGGGTTAAGGATGTGATAAATAGGGAGGAGAGATGGAGGTTGGTTTGGTCGTATATTTTCAAATATATAAAAGGAATCTAGTGCTCCAGCCTGTGTCCCAAAAATTGAAAAAGGGTGGGGGGATTTCAGTTTCCCCCTCTAAACTTGCATCTATTGAAATGTTGAAAGCCATTTTTGAAATTCAAAATTGTTTTACATTTTCTTGATGACTTTCAAATTCGACCCATTTTAGACTCTTATAAATTAGCAAAGAATAGTACTAATAAGTAATCATATCAATTTTTTACGCATCAAATTTTTAAGGTTCAATTTGGAATGCTCATATGATGTTTTGGTATCTGCTTATCATATTATGCCAATTGCGTTAAAGTATTGTTGATGTGGGCATCGAGCGCTCCTCTAGCATGGATCATGATGATGACATTGTGTTGCCAAGTGGATCAGTGACGCGTTCTCGAGCTAAAAAGATCAAAGCGGGAATGCTTGGACTTGTGAAGAGAATTATGGATGAAGATTGATTTAAGTTTCGGAATGATTCGAATACTTTTTCATAGCCCAATGATGATTTAAGCATGATGTCCAAATAATGGATGAAGGTGGTAATGATGCTCAAGAGTTGTGGGAACGAAACGACGTCGTTTTAAAGCAAGGGTTTTATGATGGTAATTTTGTAATTTTTACTATTTTGGATTCTATTTATTAAGGGTTAGTTTTCAGCCTTATGATTACTTTCCTAATTTATTTAATGGTCTAGATTGATTCTTAATCTAACCCTAATCTCTTATATAAAGGGGTTATTAACTTGTAAGAATCACAACTTTGATTATTGATTAATTCATAATTTACTCTTGTTTTCAACAAGACTTGTGTGTTTCAAGTGATGATAGTTCTTCTTCTACTTGTTGCATTAGGAATTGATCTTCTTATCAAAGGTTTTTTTATGCGGGCATCATAGAGTCATATTCTAGCATTGGAACAAAAGAGGATGACATAATCTTACCTAGTAGACTGGTGACGCGTTCTCGAGCTAAGAAAATTAAAGAGGGAATGCTTGGATTTGTGAAGAAAATTATGGATGAAGATCGATTCAAGTTTCCAAATGATTTGAACTCTTTTTCGAGGCCTAATGATGAGTTAAGCATGATGTCCAAGCAAGGGATGAAGGTGGTAATGATGCTCGGGAGTTGCGGAGACGAAACGGCGTCATTTAAAAAAAAA
>QANX01005937.1:70816-84256 GCA_003254975.1 Ochetophila trinervis
CAGATTTGAGTTTTTAATCAATTGAGAGAATTAATTTTCCTATTGCTCCCAGGAGTGTTCTTGCAAGGTGAGGAATCAATTTCTTCTTCTTGTTGCATTAGGAGTTGAATTATCTTATCAAAGTAGAAATACTTTGTGGCGATTATTCTTCTCTTTCCCTAGCCTTCTAATCCACGTTTTTAGATACAAGTTATCTAAGGGTTTGGTAGGGCGGGTTCTTGTTTTCCAATTATTGTTCAATATTTCTTGTGTGTTTGGGGTTTCGGATTCTTTAATCTTGGGGTTCCGCATCAGTTTTACTTTGTGGCCAATTTCAATTTCATTCTTTGTCGTCTAATTAGTGTGGCTGGATATACTCGGTATCTAGAGGTGCTATAGAGCGGATTTTCACCTAGGGTTTGTTCCATATCATCTTGTGTGTTGGAATTACTGTTTCTTTAAGCTTGGGGTTTTGCATTATTTGGTATCAGAGCAAGGCCAAGATAAATTCCTATTTATCTTGTTCTTTGTTTTTTTTAGAGTCTTTGGTTATCTTTTTGTTTTCTGCATTTTTTCTTTTGTTCTTGTTTTCTTCGTGTTTTAGAGTAAAGAAAAAAAGAAAGAGAAAGAAGAATGTGATTATATATAAAGAAATCTTAGAAAAAAAAAAGAGAATGAAGAATATGATTATATATAAAAAAAATCATAAAAAAAAATCGTAGAAAAAAAATATTGAAAGTTGAAATATTGAGATTGATTGTTTGATCATTGAAATCAGATTAGGAAAGTTATTTCTAATTGATTTCTAATTGTTATTATCCCATATTTTCATCTTTATTTAGTCTCCTATTCCCACTTTCCTATTTTTTTTGTTTTTCTTTGGTGAATTATTTAATTTGTTTCCTATTCTATTTGTTTCATATTCTCATAGTTTCCTATTTTCATAGTTTCCTATTCTTATAGCTTCCTATTCTAAATTTGTTTAGTTTCCTATTCTCATTGAGTTGATTTTATATAGTAATATTTTGTTTTTTTTTTTTTTGTTTTCTTGTTTCATTACTCTTTTGTCCTTTTTTGTGTGCCAATATTACTCTAGAATTGAACGTGCTTTTTTTGTTAGGTTTTAATCTTGAAATTTTCTATTTAAGTTTTATTTTGTTTAAGATAATTGGTTCTAAAGTGAAATTTGGAGAACAAGACTTGAGTAGTAAGCACAAAAGAGGGTAAAAGCCAAATTTGTGTGAGACACAAGGGTTTACCATTGTTGAGTGAAACACGTAAAGGAGTCTGTGAGGTACTTTTTTTTTTCTCTTGTAGTTACTAACCTTTTGTAGATTTATAAAGATTGTCTAAAAGGGATGGAAAATGAGTTTCTACTTCGGAAGGAGAGCAAGTGGCGACATCGGATCCAAAGCTCTTACGATAATCTTTGGAGGGTGAGTATAGAAAGATGGAAGAGAGATTGACTTCTAGGATGGAAAAGGCATTGAAATCTAAGATGGATGAGATAATGGAGCAAATGAGGGAGAGGACCATGACCATGTCCAATAATACTAGAAGGAAGGAACACGGCCCAAGAGACAAGAAGTAAATGTTTTCGATGAAGAAGAGTCTGAATTCCAAATCGCAAGGAGAAAACCTAGGATAGAGGAACCAAGATGAGGAATGGATGAAAACCTAAGTTTCATTAAGATGCAAATTCCACCATTCAAGGAAAGAAATAATGCCGAGGCATACTTGGAATGGGAAAAGAAGGTGGAGTTAATATTTGATTGTCACAATTACTCTGATGAGAAAAAGGTTAGACTAGTCGTATTGGAGTTCACTAACTATGCTCTAGTTTGGTAGGAGCAACTTATACAATCAAGGAGGAGGTATGGAGAAGATCCGGTCTCAACTTAGGATGAGATGAAGAGAATTATGAGGAAGAGGTTTGTACCATCCTATTTCAATAGAGAGCTTTTTCAAAAGTTGCAAAGACTCAAACAAGGGTCTAGGTCCGTAGAGAAGTATTACAAAGAGATGGAGATGATTATGATAAGGGCCAACATTTAGGAGGATAAAGAAGCTACAATGGCAAGATTCCTAAGTGGGATAAACAAATATATTGCCAAGGTGGTGGATCTACATCCATATGTGGAGATGGAATAAATAGTCAACATGGCTATTAAAGTGGAGAAGCAATTGAGAAGTGAAGAGTCATCAAATGGGTTTTCAAGCTTCAATTCAAAGTGGGGTTCTAACTATAAGTGGAACAAGTATGATCACAAGAAGAAAGAGAGGAACTTGGAGACCAAAGAGGAAACTGGAGATGCATCAAAGTTCAAGGATAAGAGTGCCAACCCAATAAGAGGTATTTCTAATCCTAACACTTCTAGACATAGGAAAATAAATGTTTTAAATGTCAAGGGTTTGGGCATATTGCTTTCGAATGTCCAAATAGGAAAACTATGTTGATGAGAGTAATGAAGTAGTGTCAGAGTCAGAGTCAGAGTCTGAGAGGAGAGACCACCATTAGAGGATGATTCTAGTGAGGAGGAGAATGTAAAGTATCCTATGGTTGGAAAATCCTTAGTAATTAGGAGGGTTTTGAATTTGAAGGTGAAGGAAGAGGGACTAGAACAAAGGGATAATATTTTTCACACTAGATGTTTTGTGGGTGGTAAAGCATGTAGTTTAATCATTGATAGGAGTAGTTATGCTAATGTTGCTAGTACTACTTTGGTTGAGAAGTTGAGACTAGTATGTGAAAAACACCCTAACCCTTATAGGTTACAATGGTTGAATGATAGTTGAGAGATTAAGGCAAATCAGAGAGCGAGAGTTTCCTTTTCTTTTAGGAAGTATAATGATGAGGTTTTGTGTGATGTAGTACCTATGGAAGCGGGGCATATTTTGTTGGGTAGACCATGACAGTTTGATAGGAGAACTATCCATGAAGGTTTTAGGAAAATGTATTATTTTTAGCACAATGGAAAGAAAGTCACACTTGCACCTTTATCTCCAAAAGAGATGTATCTTGAACAATTGAAACTATCAAAAGGTTCACATGGAGATTTATGAAGTGAGGCAAATAAAAGAATTGAGTGTAAAGATGCCAATAGTGAAAAAAATAAAAATAAAGACCCAATTATGAGTGATTGCACTAGTAAGACAAATAAAGAGGAAAGTGCAAGAGAGAAAAGTGAGAAGAGTGAAAAGAAAGAGTTTTTATGCAAAAGAGAAAGAGATCAAGAGTGCATTCTTAGGCAAAAAAGCAATATTGCTGGTGAGGTTTCAAGAGGTTTTGTTTTATGAAACTAACCTTAACCCTGATTTGCCTAGTGTTTTGTCTCTTTATTACATGATTTTGATGATGTTTTCTCATAAAGATGCCAACTGGATTGTTATCATAAAGGGGTACTGAGCATCAAATAGATTTTGTACCTGGGGCAAGCATTCCAAATCAACTGGCCTATCGTAGCAATCCTGAAGAAACAAAGGAGTTACAAAGACAAGTGGAGGAGTTGCTAGCTAAGGGTCATATTAGGGAGAGTATGAGTCTTTGTTCTGTACCAGTCTTATTGGTACCCAAGAAGGATGACACATGGATGATGTGTGTTGATGGCCAAGCAGTGAATAAAATAACGGTAAAGTATGGTTATCCCATTCCTAGGTTAGATGATATGTTTGATGAATTGCATGGTACTTGCTTATTTACTAAGATATATTTAAATAGTGGTTATCATCAAATTAGGATGAAGCCGGGGGGTGAGTGGAAAACTGCTTTTAAAACAAAATATTGTTTATATGAATGGATGGTTATGCCTTTTGGGTTAACTAATGCTCCTAGTACATTTATGAGATTAATGAAGTATGTTTTAAGGGATTTTCTAGGGAAGATTGTGGTTGTCTATTTTGATGATATTTTGATAGATAGCAAAAATTTAGATGACCATGTGATGCATGTTAGACAAGTGTTAGATGTGCTTAGAAAAGAGAAATTATATGCTAACCTTAAAAAGTGCACATTTTGTATAGATAGACTTGTTTTTCTTGGTTTTGTTGTGAGTGCACGAGGTGTTGAAGTAAATTAAGAGAAGATCAAGGCTATCAAGGAATGGCCTACATCTAAGAACGTGTATGAGGTAAGAAGTTTTCATGGTTAGCTAGCTTTTATAGAAGGTTTGTGAAGGACTTCTTTACCATAGCTGCTTCTTTGAATGAAATTGTCAAAAAGAAGGTAGGTTTTAAATGGGGTAAGAAACAAGAACATGCAATTCAAACTTTAAAAGATAAGTTATGTTCTGCTTTTATTCTTGTTTTACCTAATTTTGATAAGATGTTTGAGGTTGAATGTGATGCTTCTGGGATTGGTATAGGTGCTATTTTGATGCAGGAAAAGCGTCACATTGCATTCTTTAGTGAGAAGCTAATTGGAGCTCAACTCAAGTACTCGACGTATGAAAATAAGTTTTATGCATTGTTTCGTGCCTTGGAGGTGTGGCAACATTACTTGCTTCCAAAGGAGTTTGTGATTCATACCGATCATGAGTCTCAAAAACACATTAAAGGACAAGGAAAACTCAAAAAGAGGCATGCAAAGTGGGTTTAGTTTATAAAGACTTTTCCATATGTGATATGCTACAAGCAAGGTAAGGATAATGTAGTAGTTGATGCATTATCTCGAAGGTATGTTCTTATAACTACATTAACTTCTAAGTTGTTAGGTTTTGAGCAGTTGAAAAACATGTATGCAAGTGATTCTAATTTTAAAGATATTTATGTTGCATATGAACAAGGTGCATTTAATAAGTTCTATAGACATGATGGTTTTCTATTTCGTGGTTCTAGAATATGTGTGCCTAATTGCTCTATTAGGGAATTACTTGTTAAAGAATCACATAGTGGTGGTTTAATGGGTCATTTTGGTGTGCATAAAACTTTAGATGTTTTAGTTGAACACTTTCATTGGCCAAATATGAAGAGGGATGTTCAAAGAATTTGTTCTCAATGTATTGCATGTAGACAGGCCAAGTCTAAGTGTATGCCACATAGATTCTATACACCTTTGCCTATTCCTAATGAGTCTTGAATTAAATGAGATAGTATTGCAGCTCGGAAGGATCATATTAGGAGAGCTGAGGAAATCACAATCAAAGTCACCAATATGAAGATCCCAAGGTTACTATTCTTCCTAAATATTGTGTTCAAGGAGGAGGACGCTAAATGGCTTCATTTTTCACATGATGTCACATTGGTAATACAAATTGGGATAGCCAATAAGTTGGTGAAAAGAATCCTCATTGATAATGGAAGTTTTGTCGATTTGATTTTCTTATCAACAGACAAAAATAAAGGGTGGGATACTAATGAATTTGGTGGGATTCAGTGGAGTAACCAGCTGAGTCATTGAAAAAGTCCCACAAAAATGATGGTTCTAGATGCAAACTCAGCATATGATGTGATACTTCGAAGACCATGGCTACATGAGATTGAATTTTTCCCTTCCTCATTGCCATGGTGTAACTAGAATACTCGTAAGTGCACGAATCACCAAGTAATAAATTGCTTTTTAGATAAAACTGAATATCGATCCCATGAGGAATAATGTCTTTAATGTAGAAAGTAAATTCTATTGCTAATTAAATTAAGAAAAGTAAAATATTGTTTGATTGGTCGATTGGTTTTGTGAAAAAAAATTAAAAAGCAACATCTAAATTGAAAGCAATTAAGAAAACAAAGTAAATTAAACAAGGGTTTCAAATCAATGATGGAACAAGGATTTTGACTTCACCCCTATTGATCTGATTTAGTTTTAATGCATGACAAATTCCTGAGTTAACATTTCTTAACTGAAACTGACCTAGAGTTGATCCCTCAATGCATCTTGGTCTAGCAAATACAAGATAGTTTAATTGTCCCCAATTTAAACTTCCAAACTTAAGCTCTAAGACATGCAAACCCAATAAGTTCTTGCTAAGGTGTCACTAGGCATGATGATATTCCTATCTACCATGTATTTTATTGCAAACAATACTACATCCATTATCCCTGAGCCAATATAATATTAACTCATTCACCTTTTTATGAAAACATTAAGATCAAGAATGGAATATTAACGATTAATATGAATTAAAACTAATCATGTATTAAAAACTAAATATTCATAATATATATCATAATCCTTATAGAAATTTAGCTACACTTGTTCCTAGAAATAACCATAAATAATTCAAAAGAAATCATATTACTAATAACAAAAAGTAGAAGAAAAGAAAAAGTAACTATAGAGCTTGTGGCTGCCGAAATCCCCCTTTTGATATTCTTTCAATTGCTTTTCAAAATATGCCTCCAAAGCAAGGTTGAATCTCTCGAAAGTGCTGGCCGAAATTCGTCCTCCTCTCCGTGAGGTAACCGAATCTCTATGTCTCTATAAACCCTTGAGACTTCTATTGAAACTTTGAATAGAATGTAGAGTCTCTAGAATAGCATAGCATATAATAGAATGACGAATCAAAGGCTCTAAAGTGTAGGGTATTTATAGGAAAAGAATGCTTGTAAAGTAAGGAAAAAAAACCTAGAGTTTAACCTTAGCTTACTTCTAATTCCACAAGGTAATAGAAAATTATCTAATAAAATAATGATAAATATTTAATATATTCCCTATTATTACTCTAAGTGGTCGGTTTTATTGTTGTGGTATATTTTAGATTAACTCACAAGTGCACGAATCAACAAGAAATAAAGTAGATTTCTTTTAAAAAGAAAACCGATATCGATCCCACGAGGAACAATGTCTCTAGTTATTGAAATTAAATAAATTGTAAATTAAACTTTGAAAATTAAAAGAGAGTTGTTTTTGAAAGTTTGTTGTTGAGTAACCAAGCATGAATTAAAAGCAAAGCAATATTAAAAACAAGACAAAGGCAGCAAGTAGTTTAACAAAACAAGGATTATGACTTCATCACTATTACTCCTATTTAGCCCTAATGCATTATAGATTCTTCATTGCATTCTAATCTAGAAAGCACAACCTATTTAATTATCCCTAATATAAATATGGAAATTTAAGCCATAAGACATGCAAACCCAATATGTTCTTGTCAAAGTTGTCACTAAGGCATGCAATATTCCTATAACCATGTATTTCATTGCCCATCCATATTTATATCCCTTATTTTTAAGTCAATATAAATTCTCAATCAATCCACCTTTTCATGGAAAGCATTAAGAACTACAATGAAATATTAACCTTAAAATGAATCAAACTCAAATATGCATGAAACACTAAATAGTTACAATAGGGTTACATCATAATCCTCATAGAAAAATTAGCTACACATCATCTCTAAATTATCCATCAAATAAATAAGAGATAACATAGTTTAAATAGCCAAGAAAATAAGAGTAAAGGAATTAAATCCAAAGTTGATGGCTGCTGGAAATTGGTTCTTCAATCTTCTCTTCTTGGCTTCTCCAAACTATGATCCAAATCACAAGGTTGACTCCTCCAATGGCTTTGCCGAATTTCCCTTGCACTAGGCTTTGTGTATCACAATCTTACTATGAAAATTCTCTCAAAATTGGATATAAAACCTTAAATAAAGCTGTTGTTTTCCATGAGAATGGAGAGAAAAGAGAAGGGATGTGTGGCTGGAGAGGGAGAGAGTGTTGCCATGAGGGCTGGTGGTGTAACTTGTGTGTGAGAGTGTTATTTTCACTCTCAAGATAGCAATGTATTTATAGGAAAGATTTAGGAGATGTTTAACCTTAAAACCCTCTAAAACCTAGAGAATATAGGAGATAATATGTAAACTCAGTCTCCAACTCCTATATTTCCTAGCATGGTCGGCAACCTCAAGGAGAGTAGGGTAATTTGTGTCTCATGTTCACACTAGGGATAATGAAACATTCTTTATCTCCTTAGGAATCAAATTTATATTCAACTCTAATTCCTTTTAGTCTAGATATTATTCCAATTAATATAATTAGAATAATCTGACCTTCCATGTGCCATATGATGTGGAAAATTGTGTACACATTGCTGAAGTGTGGTGACATGGCAGTCCAATCATCAAAAGCATCCAAGTAAGCCAAAATACTTTCCTTTTATATATTCCTTCACCGCCAGGCAGATTCCAAGTACCTTTTGGATGACCAAATGGACTTAGAATTAATTGATTATGGTTTTAAAAGTCATTTCTATGTCTCATCTTTCCAGGAATATCTTGTTTGTACAATTTGGACACTGGGAGGATACTCAAATTCTAATTTTCCCGAGATGGTGTAAATCTGCCGCAACTGTTAGAAATATTGATTTTGTAAATCAAACCGGGGCTGATTGGCCAAACCATTTGAAATGAAATTTTGCAAAATTGGATTCTAGTGAATTAGAAATCATTTTCAACTAGAATCGCACAAAACCTCAAAGTGTAGCTCCAGATATGATTTTCTTAGAAAAGATTGCGCAGAAATACAGTAATTCCAGCATTTGTCTTTCTTTTACTGAAAATAGAAAAATATAGTAATTAAGTATTTTTAGTCAACAATTATTCATAAACTAGCTAAAATTCAATATAAAAAGTGGGATAAAAACATTAACATTTTATGCCTATCACTTATGGGGATGAAAAGGTAATGGTGCCATGTGTAGATGTGATTTATTCAGTAAAGGATGCATAGAAAATACAGTAATTTCTAGCATTTCTTTTTTTTTTCTCTAAATATAGAAAATATAGAAAATTAGTATTTTTCAAAAACAATTAACTCAAAACTAGAAAAACTCAAACTAATAAAATAGTAATGTTTTATGCCTATGAATTACCTTCAAATTGAAGTTTGCTAGTCTAACAAAGAAAGAAAGAACTAAAAATATGAACCACCATATGCTTGACATAATTAATTTCTCTCCACTATTGTATATGCATACTACCCCAAAAGTATGGATCCATGACACTAAATGCACGACATAGAACAAAAATTGCATGACGAAAAACTAATATCCCACACAAAATTATTGCGTCGTCATTATTGTAACAAAACAACGTTGCTAAATTGTTTTGTTAGTGGAGCCAAATACATTTAGCGACACACATTCGACAACTATCACGAAAAATCTATGCCAAATACATTCAGCGACACATATTCTGCATGTCGCGAAAAATTTGAGCGCTAAAACCATTTCTCGACACAAGAACTTAACATGTCAATAAATATTAGCTGCAAGACATAATTAGCGACACCAATAGTACTTTTCGCGACAAATTTTATGCATTTGTCAAGAAAACTTTTAGCGGCACAAACCATTTGTGACACAAGAAGATAAATTGTCTCTAAATAATTAGGCATGAAATGTTATTTGTGACAAAAGGTGACACATGTGTCTTCAATAATGGGTAAAAGGCAACACCTGCATCGTTAATGAGATCCAATTAGTGACACATGCATTTTGTGTCGCTAATTTGGAAAAAGGCGACACCTACGTCTCCAATAATAGGTAAAAGGCGACACATGTGTTGCCAATAATGGGTAAAATATTCTTGACCATTGCACTCTTTGATGTGATCGACCCACTACAAATCGTCAATCTATGTGCCTCAGGTCTTTGATGTGATCAACCCACTATAAATCGTCGATCTATGTGCCTCAGGTAGATCACCTACATAAAGATCAAAGGTTTCATTCTTTGATCTTTAGATGAGGGTCAAAGCTGGATTGCGAAAGCAATAATCTTTGGGAAACTATGATTGAAGAGAAGCTTCATTGGTGGGAGTAGTTACGAGGAGTGAGTCAGAATATAAAGATGCTGAATATAATGTTTGTTATGTATAATGCAAACAAATTTCAACTTTGCATAGATATTCTTTATGGTTTATCTCTTACATCTAGTTGATACTTTTTCAAAATAGAAGCAAATGACAAAATATTTTTGATCTTGACGCTCTTTGATTTGATCAACCCACTACAAATCGTAGATCTATGTGCCTCTGGTAGTTCACCAAACTAAAGATAAAAAATTTCATTGTTAGTACACTGGATGCATTGTCCAAGCAGGTGTCAGAAAATGGTAATCAAAACTTAGGCTCACCATAATATGCTCACTCAGTCATTTTACATTTGCCGAGATCAATGGAGAATTTATGTAAACCTGTTCGGTTCTAAGAGACTGTTTGTTATGTAATGTCAATATAAAATAATACTATTATAATTTATCAGAGATTTTTTTGTATATATATATGTATATTCCATATATATATGTACATTCTTTTAGCATATATAGATCAAAAGCCTTAATTTTTTCACCAAAATAAAATAAAAAATAATATTTAATATATAATATGATTCAATAAACGGTCATTTATATATGTTCAATAAACCTTAATAACGTTTACTAAACAAGCTTTAATAAAATAATTAAATTATATTGACATTCAAAATATTACAGTTTCTAAATTATCAGTTTATTAATAATAACGAAGTACAGATTTATATAGTTATTAATATAGTTATTAATTTGAAACATTTACACATTTATATATTAATTTACAGGACACATTTACGAATAGCAGCAATGCCAAATAGTGTTTAACAACGACACAAAGAATTTGTGTTGCTAATTTTGTCAATTATGACACATGCGTCACAACTAACTGGCAGTGTCACTAATTTAGCAATGCGAGCGTTGCTAATACCCATAAATTAGCCACAAAGTTTAGGTTTGTGTCACTGATTTGGATGACCCATGCCTTGGTAATTAATTTGTACCTACTAAAATTTAATTAGCATATACCATTCTCTATCTATAAATACGTACATCCTCACTTTCACAATTCACCTTTCATGATTCACTTTTCTCTTTTACATACATATATATATATATATATATATATATAGCTTGCTCTCTATTTTGAAAGCATATAAGCTATTATTCTAAATTATTTAGCTGATATTCTTTCCAAATAAAAGGAAAAAATGAAGTATTCATCCAACAAGAGAAAAAAATCCAACTATGCATGTATAAATACTCTTATGTTTTTTCTCTTCGATTTAGCTGATACTTTTTCAAAATAGAAGCAAATGTTGAAATATTCTTGATCATTACGCTCTTTTATTTGATCGATCCACTACAAATCGTAGATCTACGTGTCTCATATAGTTCACCTCCATAAAGATCAAATATTTCATTCTCTGTACAATAGATGCAGGTCAAAGTTGGATATCATACAATGACAAGTAAACCTACTCGGCTCTCATTGTTATTTGTTATGCAATTAATGTCAAAAAATTATCAACTTTGCATAGATATTCTTTATGGTTTTTCTCTTAGATCTAGCTGATACTCTTTGAAAGTAGAAGCAAACGATATAATGTTGATAATTTATTAATAATATTTTATATTTTTTGGTAGAGATCTTTTTGTGTAGCATATAAAAAAGCCTTTATTAACCCAAAAAAAAAACTATATATATATATATATATATATAGAAAGAGAAGCTTCATAAAAAATATTTAATATGTAATTAATATCATTCAGTTAATGTATTATTAATAAAGTTTATTAATTTGTAATGCACTTGACCAAAAAATTGACTTTTTAGTTTTCTTATATATATATATATATATATAAACTGATCACCATTAAATGACACATTTAATTTTATAAAATAAATAGTAAATATACACAAAATACGACGCACAGCGTTGCTAAATGTCCACGCAGGTCATCGCTAATTGATATTATTTTAGGGAAGAAAGCGATGAAGTTCATTGCTAAAAGTTGCAAATATACACAAAAAGAGACAAATTTTTGGTCACTAAATATTAAGGAAAAGGCGACGCAAGTCATCGCTATGATGTTATTTTAATGGAAAAAGTGACGAAGTTCGTCACTAAAAGTGTTTAAATTTAAATTTTAACCGACCAGCCTATCAACTTCTATTGAATGTCTCATTTAATTTTGCCATCCAACTCCTTATATTGGCAATAATTTATATTTATGTTTCACGTTCTTAATTTATTTTGATTTTCTCGATCATTTTTCTCCTCAGAATCATCATACCTAGCTGAAAACAAACCCAATTCATTACACATTGCAAGAAAGTTTAATTTACACATATATATACAACAACATTTATAGTATATTTCTTGTTGCTAGAAGCTGAAAACAAACCCAATTTATTAAATTTTTAATATTCATGCACGTATATGTTTTTGTTTTGTTTTTGGTTACTTTCATATACATGCAATACTAAGATTACTGCAGTAACTAATTAATTAATATTGTAGAATTGAAAAGTTATGGATATATTCGGATAGACGATCAGATCATTTTGCTAAACGTGTGAAAGCATTTTTAGAGTTTGTCGCAAAAAATCTAGGTGATTGTAATGTTGTTCAGTGTCCTTGCATGAGATGTGGGAATATGACATTACATTCTATCAGGACATAAAAATGTCACATATATTGGAACGGATTTGATAGCAATTACCGGCAATGGATTTGGCATGGTCAATATTATGAATCTGGTGTCGAGACATCTTCATAGTTTGATAATCGAGATATAGAGTTTAATGAAGATGACAATGATAGTGAGGAATATGTGGCGTATAACAACATTGAAATGACTCATGATGCCTTGGAGGTGTGGTAACATTACTTGCTTCCAAAGGAGTTTGTGATTCATACCGATCATGAGTCTCAAAAACACATTAAAGGACAAGGAAAACTCAAAAAGAGGCATGCAAAGTGGGTTTAGTTTATAAAGACTTTTCCATATGTGATATGCTACAAGCAAGGTAAGGATAATGTAGTAGTTGATGCATTATCTCGAAGGTATGTTCTTATAACTACATTAACTTCTAAGTTGTTAGGTTTTGAGCAGTTGAAAAACATGTATGCAAGTGATTCTAATTTTAAAGATATTTATGTTGCATATGAACAAGGTGCATTTAATAAGTTCTATAGACATGATGGTTTTCTATTTCGTGGTTCTAGAATTTGTGTGCCTAATTGCTCTATTAGGGAATTACTTGTTAAAGAATCACATAGTGGTGGTTTAATGGGTCATTTTGGTGTGCATAAAACTTTAGATGTTTTAGTTGAACACTTTCATTGGCCAAATATGAAGAGGGATGTTCAAAGAATTTGTTCTCAATATATTGCATGTAGACATGCCAATTCTAAGTGTATGCCACATGGATTCTATACACCTTTGCCTATTCCTAATGAGTCTTGAATTAAATGAGATAGTATTGCAGCTCAGAAGGATCATATTAGGAGAGCCGAGGAAATCACAATCAAAGTCACCAATATGAAGATCCCAAGGTTACTATTCTTCCTAAATATTGTGTTCAAGGAGGAGGACGCTAAATGGCTTCATTTTTCACATGATGTCACATTGGTAATACAAATTGGGATAGCCAATAAGTTGGTGAAAAGAATTGATGCGGAACCCCAAGCTTAAAGAAACTGTAATCCCAA